>JAQQPU010001141.1:32642-53952 GCA_029168905.1 Artemia sp. Kazakhstan ARC1039 | reverse complement strand
CCCCCCCCCCGAAAAAAATATTTGTGTAAAACCCCTTCCGAAAAAAATCCTGGGTACGGCCTTGGGGGGGGGGGGGGGTGAGGTTTTTAGTGTTGTTACCCGAAGAATAATACATATAGCCTATAATCACGTATTTAAAAAGAAATTATAAAGAAAATAGCTTCTTCCATTATTTACCTGTTTTTATGAAAAATTTTCCTTCCTGGCTTCAGTTTGTTAATTTTCAATATAATTTCAATATCACTGCTTGGAGAACAAGATTCAAGTTCAAAACCAACTGATGAAAGTTGGTGACTAACTGAATTTTGTCACTTGTCTCTAAGCGAATGATAATCTTTGCTCGAGAGAGAATGTTCTTAACTTAGTATCCAAAGTGGGTATTTTCTCATTCGAATAGCCGAGTGATTGTGGGATAAGACTAAATGACCGCGATTTGAAAGGATGTCGATACTCATGTCAGTGTAATTAAAATGTGAACAGCGAATTTTTTCACAGGGGGAAAAATATATTACTCAGAAAATGTGAAACTTGTTCATTATTTAAAAGCGTAGCATAATTGTACCATAAATTCAAAAACGTAACAAAAATGTAACGTTTTTTGGACCGTAACGTAAAACGTACCACAATATTTAAAACGTACCAAAAATGGTACGAACGTAACCTCGGTGGCAACCCTGCAGGAGAGACTGACATGAGCTTTGAATCCCGTCAGATATGTCATGGAATAGTCAGAGGTTTGTATTGTGACGTCACGCGAATGTGTTATTTCTTGAAAGTATTTCCCTAATACAGAATATTTGCAATAAGAGTTTAGTTGTGTTGCTTGGAGCGCTTTCCCACTGGAAGAAAATTAATCTTCCGAGTCCTAGCAAGGACAAAGAACAAAAGAATATAAAAAGAAATGCTTTGAACGTTTCGGACGAAAATGGGTTCTGACGCTAGGTTACGCAAAATTGTGTCATCCATATTAGACCTGACCGTTTAAAACGGAGTGTATCGTGTGACGTCATTGGAGTCCGGAGGGGTGTGTCGTGGGAATCTTAGCAGCCGACCACTAGAATCAGGGACCGTATTGCACAGGTGCGAGGGATTATGAACTCTCCTATCTGGCCTTTTAAAATCCCATGCTAGTTCAAGCGCTAGAATATGTCGTGACATTAGAGGGCTGCCGTAGGAATCCCATGTTAATTTTCCTACCTGACCATTTAAAATCCCACGTTAATTTCCTATCTGACCGTTTAAAGGCGAGGGTGTGTCGTGACGTCAGAGGGCATCATAGGAAAAGGGATAGGGCTGTAAATAGGAATCCTATGTTAATTTTTCTATATGACCGTTTAAAGGCGAGGGTGTGCCGTGACGTCAGAGAGCGGAAATATTGCCAGCTGGAAACAGGTCTCTCATAAGAATCTTGCCTGGGATGTTCTAATGTCAGCGGGCTCTCGTATGAAAAGAGATAGGGCTGCGCTTGAAAGTAGTAAGGCCCCACTGCACATTCAAGGCCTTTTTTTAAGTAGAAAAGAAAGAAACTTGAAATAGTATTTGTCTTACCTCTATAGTGTCTTAGAAACTATAATTGAATGGACCTATATTAGAATTCATCTTACAAAAATTGTTTTTCATACAGCTAAACTCCAAATACCGTAAATAATATATAGCATAATTGGTGTCCATCAAACCTTAAGACCTCTGGGCTATCTGGAATTTTAAGGTAGCTAAGGATACTTGTTTTGGTGAGCTAGGTCAAGTCAAAGACATTATATTAAATAGACTACTTATGCCATTAAAATCATATCGAAAAAAGTGACGATTTAAATTCCTTTTCGGTGATATGAACAATCCATTTGGCTACTTGACAATTTGGAATGAAAAAAGATAGAGGCTGAAAGTTTTGCGTTCTGATTTTGCTATTAACCCGCAGTAATCTAACATCGAAATTACGGTTCTACCGAGATTGCTCGGCCAAACTTGCTTGAAGAAAACAAGCAAAGACAACACTTACGGGCCGCAGGTGGTTATTTGGGTGACACTTTAAGGCTACGCTAAGATACTGATTTGGAAGAAGACCAAAACAAGATTATAATGCAAATTTAGATTCAATAGCATATGCGTATTGCTGCTACTCAAGGGAAGAGATAGTATTATTTAACTTTTATAGTATTCAATTTTCAAGATTGCCCTATTAACGTAGAAACTTAAAAGCTATTCAAGGCGTTTGACAGAAGAATAAAAAAAAAAAATTAGCCCATTGAGATCCTGGACATCTCCATCGCAAAGAAATACTGTCATAGTTTAGTTAGGAAGTTAAATAGTTAAGTTAAAATAGTCAAGTTAAAATAGTCAAGTTAAAATAGTCAAGTTAAATTAGGAAGTCAAAATAGTTAAGATAGTTTAGTTAGGATGCAAACCTGGCAGTTGTTTCGGTGTGACGTCAGGAGTCGAGTGAGGTTATGTCGCGGTTCTATCCGTGTTAATGTAGACTATTTCGATGGATTTTATCCTGAAAGACTCATTAAAAGCTATGAGCATTGAGCATTGAGAGTTCGTTGTGTTAACACCTTGCTTTTGGTTATTAACCTTTTAATAAGTAAGGTTTCAACCTGTGCGATTCCCTACAGAGATTTATAATCGGCTTATTTTATTTACTTGCTAACGACATTTTTGCTGCTTGAACTTAAATTCCCTTGGGATTTAGTGACTTAGTAAGTACTGAGATTCAGACAGAAAGATTTAATTACCTTAGAGGATTGTACTATTTGTGCATAGCAGCGACACTGATAACATATATTAGGCAATAAGCAGAAGAGGGAGGGTTCCTGCTGCAAGCGCCGTATGTACCTGCCGGTATTTAGTTACCCTTAAATTGCGGGGAATTGGTTAGCGGGTCCCGACGCTTCCCTTGTTCCTAGTATTGGGTGATTCAATGGACTTTGGCTGTTTTTGTGTGAAAGTAATGACTGAAAAGCTGGTATGCAACCCAGTTCTGAACTTTTTGAGCAGATCACTCACTGAAGGGGTGAAATTCGATCAGATTGTGAAAAGCGCAGTAAACTATTTCGAACATGATACAATCATACAAGATAAAAATACCCTTCACAGCGAGTTGGACATTCAAAGCCGGATGGTTTCGTATGCCAAAGATGAGGACAACATTACTGATATGTGCAAGTCGCTAATCTCTACGGCAAAGCAAAATGTCCCGATCCCGAAATTTGTGATATTTAGTCCGTGTGAAGTACCTGCCATCGGTGAGGCAGTTCACGCTACAGTGGCGTCCAAAGTAAATGAACTCTCCAGAAAATTGGATGGATTTATGCTAAATAATTGCCGCTCTACAGTCGCCCTGCCAGATAAATTTCAATCGTCCCAAACCGCACCCCCGAGGCCGCTTTACTCTGTGATACTCAAAGAACCTCCAACAGACTTAAAATGCCCAAGCGAACGCAAAGCATTTATCGACAAACTGTGCCCATGTCCAGACGGCGATATAACCGAGTTACGCCGCTCTAATACCGAGTGGAAACTCGTGGTTCGTTCCAAGCAAACCGCGAGCCAGATAGTGGATGCAGCTAAACGTGCGAAACCGTCGCTCAACATCTCCCTCAAGGAACCTGCTTTTTTAGCTGTGATCATGCGAGTGCCGGAGGATCTAGACGAGCAGTCTCTTAAACAGCTAATCCCCAAGTGCAATAGAACCCTACAGTGTGGCAAGTCTCGAACATTTAAAGTCTACTTTCCGACACGAAATGACCTCGATACCTTTCTCAAAGTCTCAGTGAAAATCGGATATGAACACCTCCCAGTCGAAGAGTTCGTGTTTTTGCCTCGACGCAGCTTTAATTGCCACGTAATCGGTCACCTAGCCGCAGATTGTAAGAACGGTTCATTATGTTCCAAATGCGGCTCCGCCAATCACAAATCTACGTCCGATACCCCGTGTCAGAAGGCAGCCTTTTGCGTTGGTTGCAAGAAGCAGGGTCATACTTGCTATAGTGTGAAGTGCCCGAAAAACCGTAAACCCTCGATCTAATGACCTCGTCACTAACTCTTTTATCGTGGAATATAAACGGCTCTTCTATTAATAAACTTCCGGTTCTGGAAAGCCTCCGTTCTCAGTTTAGTGTGATTTGTCTCTAGGAACATTTTGTTACTAAACATGGCCTGAACATACTTGAGCTTGAGGATATGACAACTTATTGTGTACCCGCTAGACAGCTGAACAATAGAGGCCGACCCTCGGGTGGACTTATTACGTTTGTGAAATCAGTGCTCCGTTCTAGTATCTTCGAAGCAAATGATTATTATCTAGCTGTGAGAGTGGATTGTTCTGTGTGTATTAGTGTGTATCTTCCCACAGACTACAATAATGACAAGCCTGAGCGTAAATTTGCGCTATCTTGTCAAAAACTAGGTTCATGTATAGACAAAATTCGACACATAGCTTTATCTTCCATTATAGCCGGTGACTTTAATTGTAATCTGTCCGAGCCGAATTCTCAAGCTTCACCGCGTACAACACTAGCTAAGGGCTTATTTAGTGATTTCTTGTGTGTTTTAGATAAATTGTCCGATTTTACGTATGTTCACACGTCCTCACGAACTTCCAACCTGGACCACACTGTAGTATCGTCAGATCTGCGAGCGGATATAGTAAAGGTAGTGTTTGATTATCAGTTGTCTGATCATCTTCCCATAACTTGCTCTGTCGGTATGCCATCTTCTGGTCACCAAACCACACCTATTGCTCCTTCGGCACCTCGACACCGTCGTAACTGGTCGAAAATTGATCAAGCCTTATTCATCGAGTCGGTAGATCGGTCCTGAATAAAATCACCGTCCTATTTCATCTCCTTCAGAAGTCACTCCGGTTACCTCAAAAAGAGGTTTCCATTTGTCTAGATATATATTGCGCAGAAATCTGCCATGCTCTCGGCTTCGCAGAAACACAAGCTGTTCCTTTGCAACGAATTCGTAAAGGAATCATTCCCGGGTGGTCGTCAAATCCAGATCTCGTCATTTCATGTAGTCAAGCAAAATTTTGGTTTTCAGTATGGAAAGAGTGTGGAAGTCCGAATATGGGTCTTGTGAACAGCATACGGATTTTCACGAAGCGAAAGTTTTCTAAGGCCCTGGCTTGGCATCGGAAAAATCTAGTCAATCACTATTCTGCCCGTGCCAAACAAGATAGAAATATGATCTTCAAGTTTGTCTCTCGTTCTGCAAAAAATTCTTCTTCACCATCCCCAGCCGACATCCCTGAAGATGAATGGCATGCCCATTACGAATCGGAGTTCTCAGCTCCTGACCCCTCCATCGAACAATATTACGAGGCTGCCTTAGATCAGTTTCTATCTTCTCATCCCGATGAAGATTTTATCGTCAGTACCCGCTCTGTTGAAGATGCCATCTGAAGACTCAAATGGAAAGGCTCATCGGGCATTGACGAAGTCAGTGCGATCCACTTGAAACACGAAGGTAAACTTCTCGCGGCACATCTCTCTCTGCTTATGCAGATGATGTTCTCTCAAGGGATTGTTCCTGCCTCTTTTTGCATCGGAGATCTGACTCCTATTTCTAAAAAGGGAAAATCTGAAATGTACAGCGTTCCATCCGATAACTGTAGCTACGTCACTGTGCAAGCTCTTCGAGTTACTGTTTATACAGGAACTCGAAAAAGTATGCTACACTCCTCCGCATCAGTTCGGCTTCAAGCGAGGAACTGGGTGTGCTGATGTCTGAACAGTCGTTGCTAATGTCTTGATAGATGCCGAATCTTCTGGGGAGAGCCTTTCTTTGGCAGGACACGACATTAGACGTGCATTCGACTCTCTAATCCATGCTGCGATGCTTTAGAAGGCCGGTAAACGTGGGTTGAATCTAGCTGTCATTCGTTCTCTCAGGAATCTGTATTCTAGATTACGGATCCGACTGAAGCTACCTCCTGACAAGTGGTTTGACCCCCATTCCGCGCACCCGACTAGTTCCAGTCAAGAAAGGAGCGCGTCAAGGAGCAGTCACCTCTCCTGACCTTTTCAATAACTATGTCCTTGATATAGAGGATGTCCATCTTCGCTGATTCTGTCATCTGCTAACTTGTCTTTGGTATGTTACTCGGACGACATCCTGAATCTTAGCCAAACCCTTCAGCGGGCAATTGATATCTTCGAAATCCTTGAAGCCAAATATCTTAAAGTTGGACTTCAGTTCAACTCTTCAAAATCGGAAATCGTCCTATTCAATTGGAAAACTGATTTTTGTGTTCCTACCATTGCCCTTGATTCTAGCTCTGTCCAGCCAGCGGATCACCTCATTTATCTAGGTTTACCCATAGGTTCGTCTATCCTTCACACCCGAAAACTTCTCCTCGAACAGCTTAAATGACGAATTTCAGCGTCTTACGCTTCAGTTGTATCGTGAAAACTCCGATTCAACCGGCTGCTTCTAGCAAGCTTGTATAACGCCATCGCTCTTCCTCACATTTTATATGCCACGCCCTTCTGGAAACTTCTCACTAAAACTGACCAGAATATAATCAGAGCGATGTATTTTCGTTCTGCGAAGTATTTGCTTCGTCTACCTCCGTGGTATAGGAATTCGCATGTAATTGAAAATTTTAAAGTCGCAGAACCTGACGTCACCGTCGCTAGACGAATAGCGAAGCATAATAGAAAAATACGCCGAAATCTACACGAATGGTCCCATCTGCTCATTCAGTGAATCAGTGATTCGTTTTCTTTCTTGGTTCAGTTTGTTATAGTTTGTGTCTTCGTTTTTTCTTTTTTCTTCTAAGTGCTCCGTCTTGTTGTATGTTGATTTGACGGGTTTTTCAATAAATAAATAAATAATAAAAAAATATGAGAGAATAAGTTTTTAAATGGTGTACTAGATAAAATTTTAGCGGTATGAAAGAATTTCTGCAAGTTCCGAAAGTTCAAGGAAAAAGAAAATGTGTGAAAACTCAAATTAGGAGGACTAAGTAGCAAAAATTCAGAACAAATGAGGACGAAAAATTGACATTAAATAATAAAAATATCGATTCAAAAAAATAAGTTCATCTATATAGGCAGCACAACTTACTAGTAAGGGAGGTGTGTGTAGTGAAGATGTAAAGAAGAGGATAGCAGAGGTAAAAGGTGCTCTTTTCACAGGCGAAAAAAGTTTTGAAGAACAGAAATATAAGTCCTCGAACTAAGGTTATGATGCAACAAGCCAGGGTAATGACAAAAAAGGACTCCAAAACGTCGGCTCTTCGAAAGGTTAAGGAAGATATTATGCATGTTTTCCAAAGGAGCTGCCCAAGGGAAGTTGTATAGGCAAGACGGTCATGTCACATATTAAGGATGTTACCTTGCCAAAAATTGGGCTTTTTGACAATCAAGCAGAGGTCAAACAAACACTAGAACGTTCTTGAGTGTGGTGTAAAGAGGTCACATGGAAGATTTAATAAGTTGCAACTTCATTGGAGTGGATAAAAAGTAGAGCTGTGAGCTGATAGGAGTGGAAGAGGAGCATGCGCACTTGAGTTCGGCTTACTTGGGTTGGTTTAATAACAGGGTTTTAGGGGGGTAATTATAAGTGCCTGAAGTACCTATATTGAAACTCACCATAAGTTTTTTTGCTAATGCAAAAAACCTTAATTCTTGAATATGCTAAAAAAAAAAACCAATGTCAATGTACTATATGAAAGCGGGAAGGTTTAGGAGGACGGCATCCAAATTAAATAAATAAATATTTCCAAGGAAAATAACAATTTATGTCTGTTTTTGAAAATAGGAAAATATTAACTTATACTTTTCAAAGGAAAGGTCATTGAAACAAAATTGCTCCCTATATGTGAATTCAGAAGAACCCATATCCCCTCAAGGATCACTTCCTGCAAAAGAGGAGAAACACTCCTTCGACAAACTATAAGAAAAACAAAATTAAAAACAGAATAGAATTAGGATGAAAGTCCGTTTTATTGACTCCTTTAAAGGCACTAACCAGAAAACTTAGTACAGAAAACAGGCCAAAATTTGAAACAACACAAGACATAATGTTAGACATGAGACAGATACATATCAAAGCGAAAGAAAATTTTTATCACAAAGACACGATAGACAGGAAGCGTTTAAGAAATCCAGCAAAGCTCTGACAGGGGTCACATTTCACCTCAGCAGTCGGATTTTCCTACAGCCTAACGAAAGGCTTTCTACGATGAATATTCAGTTCGCATCTGTTTTGGATCAAGACTGAAATAATCGTTTCTGCGGCAGGCAAAATTTTATTTGAGTCCACAGACCTCTGTTTAAAATGTTCACGAGGTGTTCTTTTTTATATTGAGCATTCAAAACAGTCTTCTTTGTGGAGAGATTATCTAGGAAGAATTCAGAGAGTTTAGCTTGTAATCTGACATACCAACCGGGAGTGACATAGCAACGCTACTCCATCGTTTCTGCTTGACAAAATTTTCCAACCCCTGTCAGTACTTGACTTCAAATTCAGTAAAAGAGTTTTCAAGCTTAAGCAAACTTAAACCATTTCCAGCCACAACTTCATGACAAGGGTGTCATTTCAGTAACAACTAGTGAGAGGGGGCCTACAGACGTCCATTACCATGTTAAAAAACACACCTTTACAAGGCTGTTATGTCACCTTCTGGAAACAAAGTGGAAGTAATGGTCATCAAAGATATTATATATTGCCAGAGAGCTAGTTCTGATTGCATTAGTAATAATAATTCATAGTTTTGAAACTAAGTTTTTGTTCTAAAATTCCACATAAAATTTAATAGGAACAGGCCTTTATAGTGACTAATACTTTTGTGTATATGTGAATAAAAAACAAGAATACAGCGGTACTGACGGCCACCAAAGGGATAAATTAATCCACGCACTTCCACACAAAGGAAACCTTTTATATATCGCAAGATTACCTTATCTGCGAATCGCCCTGATGTCTTTTATTCTCTATTCGCATATGCATATAATGCATAAATATATATTGATCTATAAATATCTCTAAATATATAATAAATATGCATAATATATATCTATAAATTTTACGATCAGTAAACCGCTAACTACCTCTGAATATATGAAATAAAAATAATTGCTGATAAAATTAATATGAAAATTTTGCTATTTTGTTAACATCCCATAAAATTCGCGAGAACCATTAGGCCCGTGCCTCCGCCCTCCCCCCAACACAACAATAATCTCAATATTTCTAAAATATATAGTTTTGTTTCGAAAATAATAATTACCAACCCCGGAACAAATGAGAATGAGTAAAAGATTAAATAAAGCCTTTTTTACAAATAAAAATAGAGGAATAGCTGATGTATATAACTATACCCCACACCAAAGAGTATGGGTAACTTACAACAATAAAAACTGGCGCTAGTGTGAACAAAAAACACTCCACGCTATCTAGCGTTTGGCGAAACTTGGTGTTTTTTCAGTGTAAAAATAAGAATAATTACTTTAATTTGTGTAGTTGGTATAATTAGTGAAGTAGCAAGCGTCTGATCTAATTTCCTGAAAGAAAACGATTAGAAAGCTTGAAAAAAGCAACGTGTCGCCAAAGCTAGATGGCACTGATGTTTTTTTGTCAAGACTAGCGCCAGTTTCCTCTCTTATAAGTTACCCATGCTCTTCGTCCCTCATCGGATTCGTAAAAAGAGGATTGGGGAAGCTCAGCTTCAGGTATAGCGTTAGAGGGTTAACACAGTTTTCCACAAAGTATTTGGCCATACCTGACAAAAACAAAACCCGTTTCAGAAAAAAATATTCCCTTCATAACTACCGCTTTCAAATATTCAAATAGATTAAAGTATACAAAACAAGAACACTACTAAATCAAAACCATAAAAATAAATTTAACAGCTTCACAATTACTATATCACTTATCCATAATTAAGATATGCACAATTCAAAAATGAACCACTGAATAATCCACTTAGATGTAGTCTTTAATATTCATAAATTAATATTGTTGATTTTGACATAATTTGATGGAATTTTAATATTGATCATTACGTCTAATGTAGAAAAAAGAAGAGTTAAAAAGGGTTAAGGCCAAGGCCGTGCCCAGAGGAGGGGGTTAGGGGGTTTGACCCCTCCCCCCCGAAATGTTTGTTTGACTGGTAAAAACGTAACAAAAATGGATATAAACAAATTTTGTATGCATTTTTTGAGGTTTTTTTTTGTAACCCCCCCCCCCCTCAAAAAAAAAATTTGAGTAAAACCCCCGCCGAAAAAAGAAATCCTGGGTACGGCCTTGGGTAAGGTAATCTCTTTATCATGGAAAAAAGTTCAATTTTCCCCTTTTCCGACATCTTTCAAAATGTTTCTATTTTCTCCCTAAATATCATTTTGAAGAATTCTCAATATAGCATCATTTGATAACGATAAAAATGTCTTTAAATATTTAGCACCAAAAGTAACTACATTCAAAATTTTAAAGTAATTCCAAACATAGCAGAGCACAAGGGGAGGAGATCCCCCTGAAAAACATGTATCTCTTTTCCAACCAAAAGTTGCTGTGCTTACACCACTGTATATAAATTTAGACAGTATAATCATTCCCTATCTCAACCATTAGACAAAGCCAGACCGAGATGCAAGTGCTCCGGAGAACATTTAAACAAGTAGACACATAAGCGACATTAGATTTTTCACGGGTAGACAAGTCAGGTTTATCTTGAACGCGAAACTTAGCTTCACCTTCGTAACCCTAAATTTTAAAGAATTTAATTTTAAATTAATTTATTCCAATACATATATAAAAATCGGTAATTAGTAGTGCAATGTTATTTTCAGATGTTTTTAGAAATTACAAGTTGGTTTCCAAGTCTCGAGTTGGTTTCAAAGGCATTTTGAGAAAGTTTCTGCCAAAATACGTGTTCCAGGTAATATACACTGGACCCCTGATGGCAGATTAAATGGGAGGAGCTATTTGTGCGCGACGATAATGTAGTAGCCAAAAAAATACTGAGTTTGATTATACTGCATAAATTTATATACAGTGACTTACACTTACAAAGATATGAATATAGAACTCCATTTAAAATATACCCAAGTTATGTTCTTAAACAGAAGCACCCATAACAACTAAAGTAATGTAGAATTAACTGAGAAACAAAGATATTCCAGTTAAAGCAAGCATTAAGGCAAGAAAAAGAAGAAAAAAGGACCACTTCAGAGTTGAAGGTTACTCAGTATTCCTGCACAAATTTGATATTTGAAACAATCCTTGGCGACGCAGCCACTGAGGACATTTTAGGGATATTTATCATATCTATGGACTACAAAACCATAAAAAGAGGTTTTATATATATTCTAATGTGTACAATTCTATTCTATTTGTAACACATCTTATTAGACCAGGTATTTGGTATAAACAGTTATATAGTTAGCATAGTACAAAATACTTTATAGTTAACATACTTTACATACTTTATAGTTAAATACTTTATAGTTATATAGTTAACATAGTACTTTTAATACAAAATACTAATTAAAAGAAATCCCGTTAGTTTTCATTTTATAGAATACCATCTTGCACGAATTTTAGTCGATTCATTGTTTTTCCCTTCAGCAGCTTCAAGGAAATTATGCAACGTTTCTTGTCAAATTAAGATTTATACCCGACCCGTCTTTCTTGAACTAAGACACCACCCTCCAACCCAGAAAAAGATTACCCCAAACATAAACACTTCTTTCTCAACCCAATTTTTCAACATTTTTAGTGGGTTTTGAAAACCGAAGAATCTATCTTGTTTCGAAAAATAGTCATTGTGAGCCCTTGACAAAAAAAAAAAAAAAAAAAAAAAAAAAAAAAAAAAAAAAAAAAAAAAATTGTTTACCTACCACCCTTTGAATAACCATGCCTAATTTGTTTTATTCCTATTATTCTTTATTACTTGTGGTTAAATTATCAATACATTAGGAAGAGAGAAGGGAGGGAGAAAGTTCCAGCAAGCAAAGTATGGAATATATATTTTTCTTTTATAGAGCTTTAACTACAAAAACAACTAAAATTACTAGATCCTTTATGAAGCTCTTAATCGCCTTCCGACATAAATTAATCTCCTTTATCCCCCTCCAAAGTTTAGAAGTACTCTTGTGAAATATTATTTATCTTGGAGATCATCACTTGTTTTCATAAATCTAAATTAATTTTATATCACTTATTCGAAGATGATCCTACGAATATTACTTGTATACAAGAGTACCAAATATAAACAGGACCTAGTTTGGCTTTATAATTCGCCTCGCCCCACGATTGGGCGGACCTTTGGGCTTCTCAAATTTCGGCTGATGAAGATTAATCTTTGGGTGAAGTTCATCATGCAGAAACTCCTCTGTTAATTCGGAACCAGAATCAATTTCAATCTGGAAAAAAATTAATAGTAAATTAATTCTAATAGTAAATTAATAATATAATTTAATCAATAATGTCTATAATATAAATAATATAGGGGCTAGTTGCCACTATATTACAATATGGGGGGGGGGGCTAGTTGCCCTCCAATCACTTTCGACTATTTAAAGGGTACTAGCCCTTTGCATATCCAATCGAATGAGCCTGTTTTGAAGTTTCTACGACAACGCCTTCTATAAAAACCTCATATGCCCCCAGGGAATAACTTAAAACCCTTGCCCTGAGGGTTGTGGGGGAGTGTCCTCCTCAAAAACATATTTTCTATCTGGAAATCAACTACGCTGAACAAAATGGCTATCTCAAAATTTTGATTGTATGTGTTTGGGGGAATGATGGGCGTGGGGCTAGTTGCCCTCCAATCACTTTCGACTATTAAAAAGGGCACTAGCCACTCCAATTTCCAATTAAATGAGCCTTTTTCGAAGTTTCTACAACAACTCCTTCGATACGAAGTGCCCAGGTGTGGAGAAAAAAAACACATTGTGCACACATCGTTCTTTACTTAGGCAGCGTGCGCTGCCTATGATACAAAATATTCAAACACTAAATACTCAATGTTTACAATTTTCAAAAAGTTTGCATGGAAGTTGAGTCGAATGGGTGGGGCTGGGGGCTGAGATGCACGAGGGTTGAGCTTAAAGGAATTTAGTTGTAATAGAACCCTATTAAACTAGGAGAGACAACATTTTTTAGACTACAGAAAGGGAAAAAATCTATGGAAAGTATAAGAAAAAATCAGAAAAATCAAGACATAAGAGGAACAGGTGCCAAGGCCTTTCATGTGTAAGCACCTACAGCCTGCAGTACTTGCAACTTCTAAACTCTTCACAAAGAGGGAAAAAAAAGTTAGATGGAGAAATTATTTCTTGCAGGTGGTCACTGGTCCTGGAGGCAGCTTAGGAACTTTGTAGGCAACTTCAAGATCTCAAATTAATGTTTTTGATTTTATCATAGATAGCGCGATAGCGGTGTCTAAGTGAAGAACGATGTGGCCACATTGTGTTAATAATTTTATTTTTCGCCAAAGCACTTCGTATAGAAGGATTTGTCGTAGAAACTTCGAAAGGAGCTCATTCGATTTGAAACTGAAAGATTTAGTGCTCTTTTTAAGAGTCAAAAGTCATTGGAGGGCAACCAGCTCCTCCCCCTCTCCCCCTCCAAGGCCTATTATTTCACCAAACACATTCAATCAAAATTTTGAGATAGCCATCTTGTTCAGCATAGTTGAGCGGTACAGTAACTATGTTTCTAGGAATATTGAGCATGTCAGCCCCCCACAGTTACGCAATTTGCCCACTACGCTGTAAAACTAAATCAAACGAACTGTGTATATGCTGGTCGCCAATAAGACATCTAAGCAATATCCCAAGGACGACTAAGGGTATTAAGTTGAAACTTTCAGGGCTACTACTGTTACTACTTCTGCTCTTACAATTTAACTTAATCAAAAGAGTTCAAGTGTATCCAGGTTGTAAAAGAGCCTAGATAAAGTTTTTTTTGGAGTAGTATTAAGTTTTATTTTTCAGGTTCACTTGAGGAGGTATAAAACTAACTAAATTAAACAATACTATTTGTGTTCAGATTTTAAAAGGGTTTATGTTGTTAAAAATGATTAAAAAATTTTCTCCATCATGCAAATAGCAAGCCAAACATGGATTGTTATAGACAAAACCCAAAAAAGATTTATATATTATTTTCTTTTTCCATGAAAGAGTATGTCAATAAGTTCTGGTCTTCAAAAGAAATGGGGGGGGGGTATCAGCCCTGCTCATGTTAATTTCTCCTCTTTTGAGTTTGACTCAATTATTTATTGTAAATTCTGTCTATTTTGAGTTGCATTTATTTATTAATGGTGATTTGAAGTAGTTTTACGCTTGGAAGATTATTTGACTTCATTTCTGCTCATTTTTGGTTTATTGGAGCTCCTTACTTTTACTTGAAAAACTTATTTTGTAGAAAGTTTTTAAATTAATGCAATAAAATGAAGAATATTTGGTCGATTTTTTTTAGAATAACCAAAATAAGTTTATTGAAGCGCATATGACACACAGGCCTTTTCTTACCAGCAAAAGCAAGTGCTAAAAACCCAAAGAATCAAAGAGTTTACAGAGAACTTCTTAAAATGAACGTGGACTGACTCTTAAAGGCTTGAAAGCAACATAATTCAGAAAGGAAAACATCGCCCTTTCATGTGGGGCTTTCATTGGAGTTATCTTCAACTGGCCCACGGACGATGTAATAAGCCCCACTTGATTGCCTGTCCTAAGATCACTCCTAAGGCAAGTGAACACCATTTAAAACTTATTAAAGAGCAACATGCATCCACAGATCGTTATAAGCTTCGGCCATTTCATAAATAACGGACGATTGTGAATACTTGAAAAAGGGGGAGGAGGCTCATTTGATTACAAATGAAAAGTTCAAGTGACCTATAAGGAGGTTAAAAACCTGACCCGAGTAGAATATGTCATCCCGACAGAGCACCAGGCGCTGCCGGGATAACAATGTTCCCATGTCCCATATTGCATGAGATCTAAGTTCGAAAAAGTGATTTTCACCATAATAACCGAAAAGTGCATAACATGTGTCTCTTGGGGCAAAATGATAGGCACAGGCGTCAAATTATGCAAATAGCCCATAGCCCATACAAAACAAAGGCTTTACAGACACATTTTAATAGAAGTGTGACTGAAACCAGTGTCACACAAGGACTTTAAACTGTATGATTGAAGGGCTCAAATGAGACTATTGGGCTTTTCCCCCCTCTACAACATATTTTCATTTTCATCTGAAACAGTAATTAAGGGTTTTTGAGCCTGCTAATTACACATTTGAAGCCATAAATTCAACATAGTCGTCCAAAACCCGAACATATTTAAAAACATATTTCACAATTAATGGACGCGTCAAAGCTTGTTGAAATCAGTTAAAATAAGGATTTTAAATAAATATGTTTGAAGGTTTGGACTAACACCCCTACAACATCACGCCCAACTTTTGCAGAGCCAGACACATTGTGCCTCATTCGAATTATGATCATTTAGTATTTAGGATATACCCTTTGAACATTTCATGTAAGTCATGAAAAATCTCTAAGATCACAATATAACTGTCGTAGATGAAAGAACTGAGGGGGCTAAATATTTCACAAATCTTATTTGATTTCAACACAAATAAGGGACTTTTGAGCATGGTGATTACATATCTTTGGCTAATACTGGTATATAGACTTTAAAAACCAAAACACACCAAATACATATTTCAAAAAAGGTTGTTATTCCATGCATTGCGAAAGTCTGAGGCATACAAGCAGTTTCATTCTCTATTGTTGAAGGAACAAAAGTTTGGCAATTAGACCTATGTCTAATTGTCCCATGTCTATGTCCTTACCCAACCCAACTGTGGATGTCTAGAAAAGTTGTACCCAACTCTTGATCAATCAGGAATTATTTAAGAAACGGTCTTAATTATTAAATATTAATTCCTAAAAGTTCCCAAACCAAAATTCCCAAACTCACAAAATAATCAGCACATGCTCTACAAATGGTGTTTGATTTCTATAAAAATTGGTATTGAAAGATTTATTAGCTTGCTGACTACAGATTTCCGTCAACAATTCCAGCCTAAACTCTAAATAAATTAGGTATACACTTTGAAAATCATGAGCGTCTTACAGCTTATTGAAAATTAGTCTTGCAAGAATTCCAATCTGTAAGATTGAAGGGCCTAAAATGAGGGCCCCATAACCGCGGACCCCTCCAATATAACTGCTCTCAATCCCAACTTCGGTCATGCAGACATCCTATACATCTTTCGATTTAGCATCAATTCAGGGATTACTTAGATTTTGGTCCGAAATTAATTGAAATTAATGAATATTACAGCAAAACTTTACGAAATCAAAACACACCAAGTACATATTTCACAAACTGTTTTTCATATCTGGCAACGTTGGCATTTCAAGATTTATAGAAGTCCAATATCAAAACATTTGAAATAAATATTTGAAAAATACTGCTTGATTTTCATTTGATACGTAAGTTCTGAGGCTGTTGATTGCAAATCTAAGGGTAATATTGCAACAGAGAAAACCAAATTCATTGTGTGGCTACTCCTATAAGACGACTCCCATTAAGAAAACAACACTACTACGGTTTCGACTCTACAACTTGTAGGCATTTACTGTCATTACATCTATTAACCAGTATTACTACTGTTTGCGCATATACAGAAACTAAGTCAATTAAAAACAAAAGGAAAGTGATAAAAAACAGTTTCCTATTTAATTATAGTGCGAAGTTAAAGAAACTTGCTTATGTAATATATTCAATCTAAAACGAGCAGAAAGTACTATGATTGAAGAAATAAAACCTAAAAAGAAAATATAATAAATGAATTTGAAAAACAAATAGAAATCAACACAAATAAGGGAAGCGTTCCCCTCCTCAGACCACTAAAAGGCTAGAGTTTCATTTATGGGTTTACTGAAAATAATGATATTAAAAAAAAAAAAAAATTTTTCCTTTTTGTTTAAACATTGAAACTTCCTGGGAGATATTACCATATTTGCAACAGTCAATTCAGTTTTATTGGAAGCTACAGTGATAACAGTGGTCAAATATAGCTCTAAAGCATGGGCGCTCCGAAAAACGGAGGAAGGTTTGCTTGATTTTTTCCAGAGATATTGCCTATAGATTGTTTTGGGTACCAGACTGACTGACCGTATCTCAAACAGTAGGCCGTACGAAAAGTGGGGTTCAATCCCACTGCCTAGGGCTATAATGAGAGAAAGATTAAGATGGCTAGGGTACGCTATGCGGATGAAAGATAACAGATTGCCAAAGATTTCGTCCTTTGTTGGGGTGGGAGGATGTCGTAAGGAAAGACTTCGGTGAAATGGAAACTTCCTGGGAGGGTGTAAAGAGGGCGGTTCTGAATAAATTGGGATGGAGAAGTGCGCGTAGTTGTGTTGGCCTCAGGCGACTTGGTGCTGCAGTGAGTTGTTAGTAGTAGTAGCAGTAATTCAGTTTCATTGTTTCATACCTTAATATCTTTTTGTAAATGATTTTTTCCTTTTAAATCTATTTCTTTCAAGCAAATGACCCAATGAAAACCCAATGACCAAATTGAACTTTCAGCTTAGTACGTTTATTTAGTAAAGAGGTTAACATTTGCTTTCTGCACAACCTTTTCTTTGATAAATTGAAGAAAGCTCTAAAGCCATGACACTTTAAATGACACTTTAAGAAATCCGATAGAATATCAAATCATGGCAATGTCTGAGAGTTTCATTCCCCTGGCTGAACTGTTTATTTTTTTAATATTAAAGAAAGTTTTTCCCAAAAGCGATTTTTACGCTACTTGGTAAGTAAATTAAGCTTTTTATTTATTTTTGTAGCGATTTACCTTACAGAAGAAACATCTAAGTTTAGGCACATAAATGGGAGGGGTGCCCAAAAACTCGCGAAAAATGATAATTTACATAAGAAGCGCCCAAAAACTCAGGAAAATTTAAGATTCTGCGGAGGGATGACACCCCCCCCCCTCATTGGGTAAGTTCTGTTTTAGGTTCATAGCAATAAGATCAACCCTCCATACTGAGTTGGTCAATTTGATATTTTGATCACAATTTTTTTTTGTTATTTTGAAGAGAGTTGTAGAGCCATGTAAATGTCTAAGAAATCCAGTAAAATCTCAAATCCTGACAATATCTGAAAGTTTCATTCTACTGGCTGAACTGTTTATCTGTAAAATACTTAAGATAGTTTGTCCCAAAAGCGATTGCTGACCCTACTCAGCTAATAAATTAAGCTCTGTATTTACTTTTTAGCAGCCAATTGCCTTACAGGCAATTGGCTGCGGTTAAGGTAGGAAATGAGGTTAGCAGCTGGTTTTGTGTTCAATCAGGAGTTAAGCAGGATTGTGTTCTATCCCCCTTTATATGGATTATTTTGATGGACTTTGTTTAAAAGAGCACAGGAAAGGCAATGGGAGACCACGGAATCAAATGGGGAGGAAAAAGTCTCCTGGACTTGGATTATGCTGATGATTTAAGTATCCTAGATGAAAGTGTAAACAAAATGAATGAAGTTTTAGAGGTTTTGCGAGTTCAGGGTGCTAGAATCGGTTTGAAAATTAATGTTAGGAAGACTAAGTCACTAAGGCTAGGAATAAGTGAAGATGAAAAGGTGACGTTGGGTAATGAAAAGATTGATCAGGTGGACAACTTCACTTACCTTGGTAGTATTATTAGTAAAGATGTTGGGAGCAGTGAAGATGTTAAAAATAGAATAGCCAAGGCTCAGGGTGCTTTTTCACAGTTAAAAAAAAGTCTGGAAGAATAGGAAGATAAGTCAGCAAACCAAGATTCGAATATTAGAAGCTACAATGATGACAATGGTCAAATATGGCTCTGAAGCATGGACGCTCCAAAAAGCGGAGGAAGATTTGCTAGATGTTTTCCAGAGAAATTGCTTAAGGATTATTCTGGGTACCCGGCTGACTGACCGTATTTCAAACAATAGACTATACGAAAAATGTGGTTCAATACCGCTCTCTTGGGCTATAATGAAAGAAAGGTTGAGGTGGCTAGAGCACGTAGTGCGGATGAAGGATGACAGATTGCCGAAGATTGTTCTTTTCGGCCAACCATCTAGGGCTAAGCGGAAAGCAGGTCGTCTCCGTCTGGGGTGGTACGACGTCATAAAGAAAGATTTAAAGGAAATGGGAACTTCGTGGGCGGGTGTAAAAACGGAGGCTTTGAATAGATTAGGGTGGAGGAGGAGCGTGCGTAGCTGTGTTGGCCTCAGGCGGATTGGTGCTGCGGTGAATTGTTAGTAGTAGTAGTAGTATTAGTATTGCCTTATAGAAGAGAACATGTAGGTTCAGGCACGTAAATGGGAGGGGGGGATGATAATTTGTAAAAGAAGCGCCCAAAAGTCCAAATATTCAGGATTCCACGGGACCCCCCCCCATGGTTGTCAAGAAACAGCTTAAATTAAAATCAAGTTGGCTAATTGGAGAAAAAAACCATGACAGCTGATGGTCTGAGTGAGAGGCACAGTTGGCATAAGTAAACTGTTACAAGAAATAAAATTTCAACAATTGACATAGAAATTATTCAATAAATATCAACTGATCCAATCTGATCCACTGATCAGAATGGGGGGGAGGGGGAAAGGGACCTCGCCCCCGAGGTTAGGCCCTATCTTGGTTCATACAATAAATCAATCTTCCATACAAAGTTGATTAGTTTGGCAGTTCATTTGTTCCGTAAATGCTTCGAATTACGATAGTCCATGGAGGACCCATTATTTCCGTTTCATAAATAATGTGCACGTCAATGGTTCAAATTTTATTCCTAGTAATAGTTTACTTTCGCAGAGAAAAAAACTAAGAGTGCAATTTTCAATCTTTATGATTCGGGGGGGGGGGGCAATTCCTTATCTTGTTAGGGTGCAGTTTTCACTTACATTTTCACCAATTCGCAATCCAAAAGAGCTCACAAATCTGGTAAGTCCCAACACGGGCTTCTGTTGACGCAAGCCAACGCAATTGTAAGAAAATTACACATCTTCAACCAGAGACTTACAAAAAATCTCAAGTAATGGGTATATTTACGTAATATACGGAAAACTATTTGAGAAAACTAGAGTTGAATTAAACTATTTTAGAAAATGAAAGTTGATGGCGGATTCGTTTTGACATTTTGAGAATCAAAAAATTTTCCTGATTGAAATGATGATCCTGACTCTTAGAAAAACCCGTATATTTTTATCCTGTCACTAGCTAGCCCTCAATATCTACTAGTTGGAGACCTTTGATAAAGTAAACCAATTAATATTTTTAAATTCCTACTTATCCTTTTGGAGTAATCCAACATCCTAAGACATTAGATTGGCATTTTCAAATGGAAGAGAACGGAAAGGATTCAGAAAAATGTTATCTGGTATGGCGAACTCAAAACATTCTGGTTCAAGCTCTTTATTTTTCGCCTTACTGAAAAATATCTGTGGGCTAAAATATTACTGGATAAAAATTGCGTACGATATTCTAATGGGAGTGACTTACCTTTTTATCGACATTGGCTTTCAGCTCTCTTTCAATGAAACTGACAATGGATGCCTTACAGCTAGAATACAACATTCTTTCTTTGATTGAGCAATTATATCCAGGCATAGAATAAATGAAAACTGAAAATAAATTCTGAATAAGTAAGAAGGAAAAAAAATCATCTAAAAACAAAACAAAAATTAAATGAACAAATCTATCCTTCGGCGAATCCAGAATTTAAATTGAATTAACAGGATTAGTATTTAACTGATTTTAGTATTTAAACTGAATTAACTTGATTAGTATTTAACCGGATTTAGTACTTAAAACTGAATTAACCGGATGATACTTAACTAGATCCAGTTTTAAACTTTAATATTAACAGGTTAATAATTCACAGGATTCAGTTAGTATCGGATTAAATATTTAAAGAATTTGAAAAGTCAGGAAAGCAATTTTTAATAAATTATAAATAAATTGCAATAATTCAATTTTAATATGTAGTTTTTGTTGGTAACAGGCGGCAAATTAAAAAAAAAGAAACTCGGATAAATAATGGGCAAAAAATATGCAAAATATAGGACGAAATAGCTTAAGAAGGTGTAGCTTTCCTCTGCAGGTGAAGTTGTCTTTGGGTATAAATTATTTGAAAAAAGCTACGTTTTCTAAAAAGTTAAAGAGGCTGAGTCACAAGTTCGAACCTTAAAACGTACAGGGATTAGGAGGTGCAGTTGGGGGGCTGCCGCCCTCCAAACCCCCGCTTCCGTATATGAAAGGGGCTGTGCCCTCCTCAACGCCTCGCTCTTTACGCTAAAGTTTTTATTGTTTAAAAAAA
>JAQQPU010001141.1:16675-32037 GCA_029168905.1 Artemia sp. Kazakhstan ARC1039 | reverse complement strand
GGCACGGTTCAGTGCAGTCGGTGTCAACTGTGGCTACATCCCAAGTGCGCAGGGATTACAATTGAGGAGAGAAAACTACAGAGTGAGTGGTACTGCTTAGATTGCCAGTCCTCCCTTCCTCTGAATCATTCTTCGAAATCACCGATGTCGCCATGCTCCCTACCCCCTGGCACTAAATTACTACGAAGTACCCCCAAGTCTACCCTAAAAGTTACTACCCCAAAGACAGTTTCCAAAAACCAAGCTTCCCAAGCCCTCCTGTATGCTGACTGTGAAAAGTATACCAAACAGCTGGTTTCGATCCAAGAAAAATATGGTACGATGTTAAAAACGACCTACTCCATGAACGTGATTTGGAATTAAAAAAGCTGGGTGAAGTATCAACTCCCGTAATTCCCGCTATCTTGCTACGCAAGATGAACTGTCTACCCTCAAAAGCAATCAAGTGCGAGGGGCTAATAGCTGACCGTCGCAGGTGTCCCTTCCTTCGTGCCTCCGGCTGTGCCTCCGTGCCTCCGACACGGAGGCACGTGCCTCCGTGCCTCCGGCACACCTGAAGCAGCGTGTTCCTGGAAGCGAAGGAACACAGTTTTATCTTTGGCTTATGGAAAGCGTACGGCGCGTTTTTCACGACGGCAAACTTTCTCCTCTTGAGAGGTTATCTTTACTTGGTCGTGTTGTTTACTGCGTTCGACACTGGAGATCCTGGGTCCTAAAAAGTGGACATTATGCTTTGAACGAGAATTTTATTACCACAAACCTTTACCATTGCCTAGAGATAAATATGCATTCCCTAGTGCTTCTCATTCGTCGATTCAAACGGCTTGGGCTCGAACGTCTTTTCAAACTTTCCGACACGAATAGCCAACCGTGTGAAGATTTTTTTAGGAAGATGCGGTCTCAAACCAGCACTTACAGTACTTTAATAAACTTTTCGTTCCTCCAACTTCTACATCGAATTCGTCGATATGAAAGTATAACGGATTTTGAAGCTCAATATTCTAATGAACAGTTGTCCTTGCCCAAGGCCAAGCGAGTTAGATCCATTGGTGTTGTGTCTGTCAGTTCCGATTTTTCTTTGCCCGGGGACTATGAAATCAAGCTCGAGCTAGGGCGAGCTCGTATTGAAAGCCAGCGAATAATGAAAACCTTGATACCCGACGACGTACTTTCTGCTTTCGGTCACCAAGTACCGAATGTTCGTCTTTCTGTACTTCACGACAGTGACTCAGACGATGACTCAGAGGAAAATACTCTGTCCGATAAGCAGGAAAAGGCTTCCGCGACTGACACTGAATCGGGCTCGGAAAGTGACGGCATCTTTGAAGATTTGCCAGTGATTGCTCACTGTGTGAAACACCAAGTTGAGAAAAATTGGGTTAGTGAGCCTGTGACGAACATGAAGAATTCTAGGTTTTGTCTTGTCAAGACTTCTGACGTTCCATAACACCAGTAAAAATCCACGCTGCTGTGGCTTCTGAGGGAAAGCTCTGAGAAGCTGAGTAGTGACCGATTAAAACGGGTGACGGTCCAGGGCCGACGAGTAGGACTACGTGAGTCGCCACAAACCAATGCAGAGGTCGGTGCGAAATCGGAATTGCGTATCGGTGAATGGTGTGTTTACAGACCGGTTGGCAGGGGAAAGAGAGTATTAGTTGGGCGGGTCATACAGTTTGGCTACTTGTCTGGGCGAAGATGCCACTCTGTTGACACGCAGAATATGGCGATGCTGCCAGTGGTTCCGGCTGAATGCTGATCTCACATTAACTGCCGCATTGGTAGACCAGGGTTACTGCGACTCCAGCCTGTATATCATGCATTCAGCAGAATCCGTTTCTATGGAAATCGGCACCAACATTGTCATTGGCTTTGACTCAGACGTCTTCACAAAGCTGAATTCATTTATCCAGAAGACAGGGTTCCACTTTTTTATGTCTCGTCAGCATCACAATCATCATGTTAAAAATGGCACCAAAACCCAAAACTGACCTCAAGACCATAACCACCACCATCGCCATGTTCTGTGTGTCAACAGAAGGAATTTTGTTTAACATTTTTCAGGGGTAGTTGTTATTTTTTTCCCTCCCCTCCTCCTCTCCACTCGGTGATATTTTAATCCAAAAACATATAAATCTTACAACTTTATACATTACCATATCACCTAAACTTCAAAACAAAAAAAATTATTATATACCAGTCAATGTGTTAGTGGACATGAAGGCACACTACCGTTTAACTTTTTTCTTACCAAATATCTATCGCTCCCCCCGTTCCAGGGTGTCCTTCTCCCTCTAGGAGACGCTTTTCCGGTGGCATTTTTACTTCAATTTCTTAAAATTCATATCCTTCAATTTTCACTAATACGAATTCGAATTTTAAAGGTGGTCTTCCAAAAGGCTTACTCTTACAACTTTAAAATTTTTTAACACAAAAAAAAACTATTTGCTCTCCCGTAGACTGGGCGTCCTCCGTCCACAAGAAACCCATTCTTGCGGTGGCACTTTTTTCCTTCTTTTTTTTTCAGCCCTTTTTACGACCAACCTTAATCAACAAAAACCCAAAATACAACCAACCCATCAACAAAAACCAAAAATAACCTTAATACCGACGTGCATGAGGGCACAGAACTGAACAGAATCTTGAACCATGTCTCCTACGGACGAGGAGGCCACCCACGGCGGGGCTGGTCCTTCCAGCTCAAGTGCGTGTGCCCCTCGTCCCCCATTCGCTTGAGTTCTTGATATAATTTTATGAGTCTCGAATGCATTCCGAGATCTAGGGCAGCGGAAGCGATGAATTCCATCGGAAAACTTGTTATGCTCAGTAGAAGACTTAGTAGTAGAAGACTTAGTGTTTATACTTGTGCTAACCGAGCTTTGTTTGATTTACTGAAGCTCATTTGTCCAGTTTCTTAGGGTTGTCATTTGAGCTGTGATTATCGAAATGATTACTGAAACGTACCAATAAATATCTGAGAAACTAGTTATTTTTTTTTAGTTGGTTGCTTTACTTAGCGCTTTTTACTAATAACTCGGTAGTAACAGTTTTTCTGACTGTTGCTTTACAGTTTTCTCTTCAAATACCCAAAGGCCTGGGTTTAATACCAAGAAAGTTGGATTCTAAGTACATTCGGGAAAAAGGGATCTGTGTTTCTTCCGGATTCTTTCCTGTCAAAGCAGCAGATTCCTTTTTTTCTTAGTACAATTAATAATCCGAGATCCAGGGGTGCGTCTTGGCACATCCACTAAACAGAAAAGCAGGTATGATAAAAGGGAAAGGGACGTGTGAAGACGTGATAAAAGACAACTTTTACCGCTGGCCAAGCCATATTGAATAGGGCTGAGAAGCGTGACGTCAATTCTTGGGCAGGAAATTCAAATAACGATGAAACGTGGATGTGTAGACACGTTTTTTCGGAACTTTGGCGAATTGTTTTGGCCTAAAATATTTGTCGTAGATCCTACTAATCCACCAGAACGTTTTCACGTCGAAATAATACTAGGAATATTGACAATCAGTTGTTAGTTACAACTAGAGACCACGTTTCACGGTACTTTGAATTTCGCACCTTGCTTTTTACGTCATCGCCGTGCAGCCCTATGTTGTATAACTTAAAAACCGAGTTTCTGGATTTTTTTTTGAAATTTCGGGATTTTTTTTTAAGAAAATTCGAATTTTATTTTTGAGCTGGTGGCAACCCTGCATGTGTAATAGGAAAAAGGGACACCATCAGTGCCATCGTAGGGTTACCTGCAACTCTATCAGTTTTCAGCAACTCTAGCGATGACAATGCTAAATCAAATTTTTTACCGCCAAATGCTGACCCACTTTTAAACCTTCGCCCTGAGGACATTCCTGCAGCTGTGCCAATATTTATTGCGGACCGAAATGAAACGAATGCTAGTGTGACGTCGCAGAGTCCGCTAATACCTGATGTTACTATGGCAACGGACCAAACTGAACAGGATGACGCGAATGCTGCAGTGAGTGCCGAGTTTTTTGATAATTTTCTAGCAGATGATGAAGTGTGTATTGTTTTTGAGAAAATTACTAAAGTGAAAAAGAAAGAAAACCTGAGAAAAAACGGAAAAGAAAAAGTAATATGTAAATATTTTAATCGGGGGGTTTGTAAGTTACGTAGAAAGTGCAAGTTTTTACATATATGTCGTGATTTTATAGCAGGTATTTGCAGGATTGACAGGTGTAGTTTTGACCATGTTGACCTCTGTTCCTTTTTAACGTGTATTGACAAATCGTGCAATTTCGCACATGCATCGGTAATACTAGAGGGTGACATTACGTTTCAACCTTTTTTAGGGCGACGCAAAAAGCAACCGCGATCCCCACCCCTTTCCCCCTCTAGTCCAGTACCATTCTACCGCCAGTCGCGCCCCCAAGCATCGGTAATGGTGGAGGGTGGCCTTACGTTCCAACCTTTTTTAGGGCAACGCAGAAAGCAACCGCGACCCCTCCTCCCTCCTTTCCAGTACCATTCTACCGCCAGTCGCATCCCCCTCCCATTTCCAATCGCACCTGGTGTCCTCCTCCTCCCTTTATTCAACCCCTTTCACCAGCTATGCAGTATTTTTCCCAGTTCCTCCCCTCCTCTCCTTTTAAATTAACCGAACCGTACTCAGTGTCAGCTTTCAGCGTTCCGGTTAAAAACAGATTTTCAGTTTTTCAGTCAACACAAGAGCGGCACCGGTTGTAAATGGCCCCCTGCTGATGCTCCTAGTTCATGTCCGAATCTTAAATATGAAACTAAGCGTAATAAAACAATATCTGTAGAAAAAGATGTAAATCAAGACCGTTATCAATTTCCGTCATTGCTTACTCTAAATGCTGAAAGTCTAAATCAAGATAAGATAGCCGAGCTGGAAGGTTACGCTGATGTGTTAAAACCATCAATAATTGCTGTCACGGAAGTGCACCGGCAAAGTAGTGATCATCTCAAAATTAAGAATTTTACTGAGTTTATTAAGCTACGACCCGATGACCACTCCCTTGGAAAAAAAGGTGGTGGTGTAATGTTGATAGTTCGGGATGAGCTTGCACCTCAAAAAATTAATGTACCACACTTGAATGAATATGATGAGATTTTATGGGTCCTCGTTCGGCCCAAACGACTCCCAAGAAGTGTTGCTAACATAGCTGTTTTTTACTCTTCACCGAGTCAACAAGCTTCTCAGAAAAAAGATTTTATAAATAAGCTTTCTTTAAGCTTAGATTACGTGACAACAAAATACCCTAACGTTGGCATTTGTTTAACTGGTGATAAAAATGATCTAAAACTAGATTTTTTTTCTTAAAAATAACAAACCAAAACAAGTAGTTTCGTTTCCCACGACAAAAGGAGGAACTTCACTTGATGTTATATGTTCAAACCTTTCTGAATATTACCAGGACCCCCATGAGCTCCCACCTCTTGGCGGAAGCTACCATTTTATGTTGCATTGGAACCCCCTTCCTTCGTATAAAATCAAATACGTTATTGAAACTTTTTCATATAGACCTCTAAATGATAATGGTCTATTTAAGTTCGGTTCATGGATTTCAGAAGAGAACTGGGAAGAAGTATACTCCTCGGATTCTCCAAATGAAAAAGCATCGATTCTTCAAAACAAAATCCGAACCAAGTATGAAGAATGTTTTCCCGAGAAAACCGTCAAACGCTGCAATTCTGATAGGCCGTACATAACTTACGAAATAAAGTGTTTAATTCGACAAAAAATTGAACTACGAAAAAACAAAAGAGAAAAAGAAGCAAACAAACTACGTAATAAGATTCGAAAAATGACAAGAGAGGCTGCCGCTTCATATTATAATTCAAAAGTTGAACACCTTCTCCAAAGCAAAACTTCAGCATGGTACAAGGAAATAAAAAAACTCTCTGGCAAAGGTGCTAATAGTCTAAATTTTGGTCTGGATCAAAGTGATAAAGACACAGCTGACCAGTTAAAGCAAAATTAAAGCATTTAGCAAAAATTATACAGTCACTCCCTTCTTTGTCTGACGCGCTAGACGCAACATCGATAGACGCGCTGGCGGAAATCAGTGAAAAGGAAGTTTTTATTAAAATAAAGAAGCTGAAACGAACAAGTATAACCCCTATTGATGTTCCTGTGGAATTACTTAAAGCTTTCCCTGATAAGATTGCTCGCCCTTTGACTAATATTTTTAACTTGATTTCAACTACTCATGAATACCCGTCCATTTGGAAAACTGGGTACATTACTCCTATTTCGAAAAAAGGACTAGAGCTGGATTTTGATGGAGTAAGACCGATAACTTTAACACCCACTTTTAGCAAAATTTACGAAAGTTTTTTAGCAAAATGGTTAAAAATTCAAATTGAACCACTAATTGATCCAAAGCAATTTGGCAATATGTCAAAGACGTCCACGACACATTACCTGATTCGTCTGCTTGATTTCATTTTCAAACATGTGGATGAACCAGGTAGATGGCTTAACCTTATAACAATTGATTTTAAAAAAGGTTTTGATTTAATACAGCATGATATGTTAATTCAAAAGCTACTTCTGGAATTTTTTGTAAATCTTAATTTAGTTTCTGTTATTCGAAGTTTTTTATCTAACCAATTTCAAAGAATAAAGTATAAAAAAGTTTTTTTCAGATCCTCAGCCGGTTTTTTGTGGAGTCCCTCAAGGGACTATTTTAGGCCCAATTTTATTCCTAGTCATGATTAACAACATTGCCAGTGATATGGAAAGTAGATGGAAGTACGTCGATGACTTAAGCATAGTAGAAATATGTGATAAAGGTGACTCCAGCAGAGCTGCGGCAATCATCGAAAAAGTGAGACAGGAGTCAGCGTCTTCACTGATGACCGTGAATGAAAAAAAGAGTAACATTCTACCATTTTGATTTTTTTAAGAATTTTAACCCTACTTTTGATCCCCCTGCCCCTGTACAACAAATTGTAAATAAAACTAAATTACTAGGAATAACCATTACTTCTGATCTAAAGTGGGAAACGCTCACTACAGAGTTGGTAAAGAGAGGTAACGCTAGCTTACAAATGTTAAAATTAATGACAAAATTTCGTGTTCCACCAACCCATCTTTTAAGAATTTACTGTATTTTTATTAGACCGCTTTTGGACTATGCTGCCCCTGTGTGGCATTTCGGCTTAACTCTGGAAAGAATCCAGAAACGTGCTCTTGTTATAATTTCCCGTGGACCTGAAATTCCGTATTCTGAACTTTTAGTTAAATTTGAGTTGGTTTCGCTGGAGCGAAGGAGGCTGAAGCTGAGTATGGATTTCGGCAAAAAATGCCTTGATAATAATAAACACCGTGATATCCTTCCCTCAGATTTTTTCCCTAAACGACCACCAAGGGTTGTTGCGGGACCAGTCCTAAAGCTGACAAAAATAAAAGTCAAACATTTGCGGTACGATAGAACGTTTGTTCCCAGTTTCGTGAATGAGTACAATGTTACCCTCTAAAAAGTAGCATCTTTATTCATGTTTATTTGTGTATTTTTATGTATTAATATGATGTATCTTTATGACACATTGACCCATATTTATAACACATCTTTATTTATGTTTATTTGTGTATTTTTGTGTATTTTTGTGTATTAATATGATGTATCTTTATGACACATTGACCTATGATATGTATTTATGACGCAAACCGTAATTTGGCAATTGCTATGAAAGTGGTTTTAGAATAAAATGATTTGATTTGATTTATATGATTTGATTTGAAAACAAATTGCTAATATTTGACCAAATAGCTTAAAAAGGTGTAGCTTTCCTCTGCAGGTGAAGTTGTCTTTGGGTATCAACAAATTGCTAATATTTGACCAAACAGCTTAAGAAGGTGTAGCTTTCCTCTGCAGGTGAAGTTGTCTTTGGGTATCAACAAATTGCTAATATTTGACCAAATAGCTTAAAAAGGTGTAGCTTTCCCCTGCAGGTGAAGTTGTCTTTGGGTATTAACAAATTGCAAATATTTGACCAAATAGCATAAGAAGGTGTAGCTTTCCTCTTCAGGTGAAGTTGTCATTGGGTATCAACAAATTGCTAATATTTGATTTTTTACAGAGAATAAGCTTGTTACATTTAAAAAACTAGTTTTATCATGGATACACTGACAACAGTCAAATATTGCCATAAAAATTTCATAATTTTGAAACAACTCAAAGGAAAATCTTAGAAATCCCGGGTTTCGGGTAAGAGTTAACTTAAGGTGGGTCCAGAGAGCAAAAAACTTATTAGCACTTTAAATGAGGTCAAACCCAATTTTTCTATAGTCTTCAAGTGCATATAAACCTACAAATCTGCAGCTTAATACTTTTTTGTCCTTTCATAAACTGATTTCTAATTCCTGTCTTGGGCAAGTTATTCAAGTAGTTGCTGAACAGTTTTGTTTATAATTATCAGCTTGTACTTATTCAGTCATTTTTTCTCCCTACAACTACTTTTGTAACTATTCGTTGATTTTACAAGATTATGACAGAAAGTAAGCATTTATATTTTAGTAGCTTAGCTTCGGGAGCCAATATCTCAAAAGTGGCTTTCTTGGCCCAATGCCCAATTTTAATGAACCAACCAAAGCATTGGGAAATGATTAAAAAGAAAAGTAAATTTCATTTATAAAAAAAAACAATAGTCCGCACCATCTACCAATGCCTGGCAGAAAAAAATTATATATCTTTTATTCAACCTTTGCTTTATATTGATCAAAATATAGAAGGACCCAATTTGTCAAAGATGCAAAATAGGTATATTGGTTTACAATTTTCAAACTAGTCTCAGGTCTTTACACTAACTTCTGCAGAGTTCCTGTTTTTTGGTGATAATAATTTATCTTAAAAAACTTGCGAGGGTGTACTACTAAAAACAAAGAAAGAAAAATAACTACAAATGTACGGCATGTGGAGTCTGGGGGTGAAATCGCGTGCCTAAAAAATACTTACATAAAAATTTCACACAATATAAAACTTCATAATATCATGATCCCTTGCCATGACTGTTTTAAAATCAATAAAAAATAATTTGAAAAAAAGCGTTAAACAATTCTGAACAATTTCTGACTAGATATATATAAATTTACCATGTACTGAGATTTTCTAATTCTGTTTGGTAACATTGTATTGTATTCAACACAGGAATTTTTTAATTCCTATTAAACCTTTGGAACGTATAAGCCACCTTTCATTTTCAAGTTCTTGATTTTTAGAGACATACCCGTACCACATTAGGCCATTACCTGTTCATCGAAACACTTGGCTTACAGAAATGTGGCTAATATTTTGCTCAAGGGACTTACGTCACCGGTTGCGTACGGAAAAAAGTAGATCGTTCACCAACAAATGAGAAAATCAACAAAAACAACAACCAAAAACGAGAAAATCATGCAACAAGATTGAAAGAATCGTCGCTTACTTCTATGGCTATCTACCTTAGTTCTTCCCTAATTCTAATGTGAATTAAAATCAAGTTGCCATCAAGCCTTTGGCCAATTAGAGACAAATCCAAGACAGGTAGTCTTAGTGAGAGGCGAAGCTGTATAAAAAATGATGTAATTTTCACTTGGTGTTCAATATTGTCTATCGTCCATCCATCCTAGGGTAGAAATAAGGTAGATAGCCACAGAAGTAAGGGATGATCCAGATTTTTGGTTTGACTCATGACGGCCAATATCGACTGGACTTGTATGCAAAAGGGGGAGGGGGTGGTGGCTGAATTTACTTGGACTCACAGGGGAAGCGTAATAGGTGATCTAAGCCTAATAGGCTTGACCGCTTAGAGTCTCAGGCGGAATACCGTGTTTTAGGACTGACTCGTGAAAGAAAAGTCCCCTGGACTTGCAGGTCAACGGGGAGAACTATAGTTTCCCAAATATTATGCTAAACGGCATGGGCAAACGGCGGCAGTAGCTATGACTCTCAAATTGGACAACTACTTGTGTGTTAGCTTTTGGAGAGGTACGCCTTGCCTAGAGTTTCGTGCAGGCTGACCAAGTTTTAGAATTGAGACATGACCGTTAAGTCGCCTGGAATCGCAGACAAACAAGCGTCCAGTCAATCAACAAATCAACAACAACACAACAAACGAGAAAATCATGCAACAAGATTGAAAGAATCGTTTTTAATATATTATTTGGGTGTCAAAGGCTTCATATAAGTATACATACAACTTGCTAGTTATTCTTTATCTTAGTATTATCTACTCGTGATCATGATAGTCCGTTTGGTATTTTTTGGCTTAAGTTTCCAAAAACCCATTAGTTCAGTAATAATTCTTAAAAGCACCAAAGAGTCAAAGAAATGCAGTCAAAGAATATGGAAAACCTTAAATTTTTATGACACTTCTGACATTTTATCACTAAAAGCACATGTGAATACAAGGACGTACTCAGGGGAATTTGAAGGATTTTGGAAGGAGGGGGCTCACCCCCTCCAAAATCCTAAGTTTTAATGAATTTCTGGGCATTTCTTATCCCAGTTATTGAATTTCTTTCATATTGGAGTTCAAGTCAATAAGCTTGTTCCTTATTTGTAGAATACAAACCTGCACAAAAAAACACAAACAGAACAGAAAATTATAATCTAAGGAATTTTTTTCAAATGAAATTAGCATATTTGTAAGCAAGAGGTCCATCAAAAGTACCCGCCATACCCTTATTCCTTTGTCAAGGTAAATCAATAGTCAGATGCATCTGTTTAACCCTCAATTAGCCTTAATAACCCAAAATTTACATAACTTCAATAACCCTCTGTTTAACACTCAATTCAACAAGTCCACTAATGTTTTTGGCGAATAGCCTCTGTTGGAGAACGTTTCCAAATAGGTTTGAACAACTAAACGAACCTGTTTCTAATAGTTTTTCATCCTTCAAGTAATCAGTCCAAGAGTAAAAAGAGAAAAAGCTCTTCGTATGGAGGTAGCAGTTATCTACAAATTGACAGAAGGCTTTAACTTGATCCCAATGACATAAAGAAGGTTTGATCAACTAGTATACTTACTATTACTTTCTAAATAATCTCCTTCGTGGGAATGAGGGAACTTGAACAGATGATAGCGTGCTTTGTCATCAGGCACTCTTCCTGGCAATTGATGAACTCCAATGGCAGTCGCTTCTTCCAATTTTATCACTTCCTTGTCTATTACTGAAAATCAAAAGATAATATTAGTATTAAATAACGTAAACCTTTATCTTCATATTTTTCAGAGATGAAGGGTAGGGATCAGACAAATCATTTTCTTAGGGATGTCGACCACAGCTCCCCTCCTCCCATGCACTTTACGTTAATACCCACGCACTTCTTACAAATAAGCAGCAGCAATGCCACCAAGATTCTTTATTGAAGAGGAAAAGCTACATAAAATCTATTTCTTCTTTTTTCAAACCAGGAATAAAATCCAAAGGCAGTTGATTCTTTTAATTTTGCTATTTCGTTTTGTACATTACTGAATATAGAAGTATCGTGTTTATACTGGTCAAAGAGCATATCAAACGACAGACGTAAAAAATATTGTAGCGAATATTCTCTAGTGAGGACAAGAGAAAGCATATCCCCTCCCTCCAACCCACAATTTGAAATCCCCTTACCCTTCCCCTCCAAAAAAATTTTCTTGAAGTTTCAACTCATTCCACCAGCCAAAAAAAAACAAAAAACAAAACAAAACACTTCTTAAAGTTTCAACTCACTCCCCCCCCCAAAAAAAAATGACAAATAATTTTTGAGCACTAGTGTCACCCCTTACCCCCCCCCCCCAAATAAAAAAAAAAAAAAACACACAAAACAAACATACAAAAACGTTTTTTGAAGTTTCAACCCGATCCCCCAGCTGCGCAAACAGGGTAGACTTATCAAAACAGGGTAGATTTATCAAAACTACACCAAAGTTCATTTAAAATTAAATAAAACTTATTGGCAGCATAATGACAAATAGTGCGACTGGCATCAGGCACCTTTGTATAGCATCACAAGTTATGATCAGCAGGGAAGATTAGTGTTTAACTGGTAGATACAGTCATAACCAATCATAGTCAGATTAAACAAAAAGCATAAATAGCTTCTTAATAATAGATCAACAGAACCGATAATTACTTGATGGTATGTCACCAGTCTTGACTATTTGGAGCAAATTTTTGTAACAGAACTGAAAGTTACTAACTGATACTAACTCTAATAGTTACAGAACTGATAGTTAATTGATAATATGTCACCAGTCTTGACAATTTAAACCGTGTTTTCGGTGCCCCAAATGTTACTAACAATTTGCAAAAAAACGAAAGTTGCGACAAAGTTTAAAAAATCTGACTTTTAAATGTAAACAAAGATCAAAAAAGGATTTTAAAAACAGGTACAAAAAAGGTATAAAAACGTAACAAAAAAGTCTTTGTCTGCTACCTCTTGAATGTAGAAATTCTTTCTATTTTCCGAAAACCTGTGTTTTGAATTCAAAATCTATCAACAAACAAGAGATTATTTACTCTAATACTATTTGGAGTCTATAATTAAAGACTATGTTTAAACACCCTACGAGGCATCAGAAACTGAGGTTTCCGGCCCAAACTCGAGGTTATCGGCCGACCACTCTAACACATAATTACTTTAAAAAGATTATGTTATGCAGACCCTTGATTTGTTGGCAGCAACCAACTTGTACTATTCATAAGGCTAGTCTATTAAAGTTCTTTGGCTTTAAAAGCTCACATTTTGGAAATTATATTTTAAGGGTTCCAGTTTGCTAGTCTTCCAGGGTTTCCAGAAGGTTTCCAGGGTTGAGCAGAAGGCTATAAAGACCATATCTCTTCTCAATGGAAGATTGTGCAAAAAAGGGAGTTATTTCTGAAAATTGGTTGAACATAGTCTTATGCACAGTCTTAGCCCCTCGGGAGAATTCTTAGTTCTTACCCCACCCAAGCTAAGAACTGGAACGGGGTCTCTGGAACTATTCATTTTCTGTCATACCAAAGGTAAGCAATCTCTTTTTGTGATTTTGGGATGGGGGGGGGGGGGCTCTCAAACTGTGTGCCAAAGATCGACAGAATGATTGCCAGTTGGTTGAAAAACACCCAACACCAGCATCGTAAATCCTTGTCTATGACTCATTCCTTGTTTAAAAAATCCTAGTGATTTCTAAAACAAATAATTAATTTTGGAAAAAAAATCCTATATTCTTTTAAGCATTTTTTTTCAGCGTTGTAATTGTTTATAGTTTTATACAAACCCTTGGTTGCAAGTAACAATCACAAAACTCTGGTATTCATTTTTCATCTTTCCACTCGCGTATAAAACTAATTTCCTGCCTTTTGAGTTACAGGCTTTTGAATTACAGCAGCATCAACAAAAATAATCAGTCTAAGGTACCACGATGGGTACTCCAACAAAATCTTATTAATTAAATAAACTATGTTCTTAAAGTTCTGTAAATTCTGTAATTTAAAAAAATACACTACTGAAATAAAATGGATATTTTTTTTTTATAGAACCATGGCGACCTCTCTAACATGTAATTTAAAAGAAAAATTCTGCATGTTTTATGGATTTTTTTTTTTTAATCAAGTCACTGAAATTATAGCTTCTGATGTGTAAAAATGTCTAATAGTTTCTGCATAGCATATTCTGCTGTGCAAAAAGTGGGGTAGCAGAGTAGCAATACTACCTGGCAGTTTTCAAATTTGGTGGCAAATTTTGTCTGAAAATACCATTTCTACATATAAAATTCTTTTTGCTTAAAGAAAAGCTGTCAAAACACAAGTTGTGCTGCTAAAATGTCGGCAGCTTTTGGAATTCTGCTAGTGACAGCTTTAGACCTTTTCCATACCTGAGCATATTACTTGTGAATACATTATTTTAAGTACTAGAGTTTTCTTGCAGTATATTTCTTAAATTCTTTAAGTGCCTGGTTATGCTGATTTTTAGGTATTTTATTTGGTAGTCTCTAAGATTAGTTTTAAGTGGGACATGCAGATTGATCTGAGGGAAAAGACACAGAAAGCATCCCCCATTGCTTATACTCTACACTAACAATCAATTATTTCTAGTTTTCAACCAAACTTGTTAGGCAGTGAAAATTAGTGTTCTATTCGTGCCTTTTGGGCATTTTCTAAGATTTTCTAATAGTCTTTTGTTAGTATTTCCTGATGGTGTATTCCTCGATAAGGTTTGAAAATTTTTTTTCTAAAATTGTAGAAGTCACCTTACATTCCAGAAGCTATACTACTCTGATATTAACATAAAACCGTCTACTGCGTTTCAAATCATTTTTGCTATGACTGATTTTTGCAAATAAAAAAAGAAAAAAAATTCACATACTGAAGTGGAAGCCAATATGCTAAGCCAAAAATTACAAGATTCCTAAGATTAGCCGAAATAGGACATGCATTATGGAATTCTATGAGAAGAGAGGGTCACGTTACGAAAACTTAGAAAGGGTAAAATGTAATTTTTAAAACTAGGGAGGGACTTTGTTGCTTCTCAATTTTTTTTCAAGGAGAATACCGAACAAAGGTATTTCTCAGATTCAAGGGGGGGGGGGGCACCTGGCCTCTTACCTCTCTCCCAACTGACGTGCCTACTAACAAGTAAAAAAATGGATGATTTCAAGTCTTGCCAAATTTTTTCATCCACACTTTACTAGAATGAGTTGTCAGATTTCAATCAGAAATTATTGGGAGTAGAAGTTATTCTTCTAGGTCGGTGCTTCAGGATTTTTTTTTTTTAATGCTAACATTAAAATTTTTAATATTTTTTTTAAAATTTACGTGGTATTTATCAGATCTAAAAATGGTTACGTTAGATTAAAAAACGTTAAAAACGTTAAATAAAAACGTTAGATTCCTTAAATTCTATTTTTATGTGAATCGACCTGTCTTGCGAAAATTTCTCCTATTGTTTTTAAGTGAGTTTGATTACCTATTTACTTTCTGTAATTGTACATATATTGTTAATATGCGAACTTGAACTTCTAAATCAGTGTTTCTAAACAAGATTTTAAAGTAACTTTTTTCCTAAATTTTTGAAGTGCTACTTCGATAATTACACAACGCCTATAGCATTCTAACGTCTTTTTTCTATGAATCATTCTTACAGCGAGAAAACTGGAAAGCATACCTATACTAAATTGTAGATAGTTTATTCGGCCATCTCTAAAACTAGTTAAAGCAGGACAGGCACGTTGATCTATAGGAAATGACACAGCACTCATCGTCTGCTGTTTAGAATCTATACTAACTAGATCAGCGATCGATGATTTTTCTCGAAGTTTCAATTCGGCCAACTCTTCTTCTGCACTTGTTAATGGGGCAGGTGATTGAACCGATTTTTTATGCTTTTGATAGCCATTGAATGTTGCGTCTTCCTGCAAAAAAAAA
>JAQQPU010001141.1:0-11675 GCA_029168905.1 Artemia sp. Kazakhstan ARC1039 | reverse complement strand
GGGAGATGTAAGCAAGGAGTTGCTAAGGTTGGGATTGATGAGTTAGTTGTTTCTGGGTGTAGAATTAGACGGGTTAAGACATATAGATCTTTGCGGATTATTCTTGACGAGCTTTTATGTTTCCGTAGTCATTCTGAACATCTCCATATAAAATTAGTCCAAAATTTAGGATGTTTACATCGGTTAAAGTATGTTTTTCCTTTTTCATTTATTAAAATCCTTTAACATTCTTTAATAGAATCATACCTTAGATATTGTCCCATTATTTACCTAAATACATTTCCTAATCATTTTAAACCCTTCCAGACATTGCAAAATAAAGCCGTAAGAATCCTTGGTACTTTCTTTCATCGTCCTGCACGACTTCAAATCTTTCTGAAACAAAAACTTAATTTTTCTTTCTTCATATATTAAACCTTAATCAACTTAGGGAGTTGCAATTATCGCTCTGGCATTATGATATTCAGTCTCAGGTGAGTTACTTTTACGAATCACAAATTGTTGTTACCCCTCCCTATTCTCTCACTCGCTTCTTCGTCGGCTCGTTTTGGAACGTATAGAATCCCTTTTGGTTAATTGTGAAAGAGATAAATTTTGAATAAGATACCAAACCCCTTCTATAGCAAATAGGCTAAAATTAAATAGTAAATTTTAAAATACCAACAGCCGATCACTTTTAAAGACTAGATTAGTAGAATATATTATTAACCTTTGATGGCGGGGTGATTCTTCTTGATAATTTGTTTCTTAGCATTATTTTTAGATTTTGCCGTGCTGGGGTAGCCTCCTTTGTCCTTCTCCTTTTATATGTTATGATGCTTCTTGGTTTATCTTCTTTATCTTTATTTTTGGTGTACTTGAACTGATTGCAATAATTGTTAGCCTTCCGTTCGAGTTTAGCTCCCTGTTGGCTTTATTTAATTATTTGTGTTGTTTATATTTGTATGAAATACAATTTATCTATCTATACATTTTTGGTACGTTATTTTTCTGCATTCTATGGTTTTAATATTCCAATATAAGACATAAATTACACTACCGTTCAATAGCAGAGATTTAGATCCATTTATTTACCAAATTACATTTTTGAAATTTCCTGTGCATTTTTTTAGATTCAAAAATACGTTGAAACACGTGAAATAGAAAAATCTTTCTATTTCTAAATAAGTTTAAATCGTTCTCTAAGAAAAAGTCTAAGTAATATAATAATCTTGGATTGGTGAATGAATAGATCTGAAACTTACGGATCCAACGATATTAGCATCTTGTCCTTCTAGCGCAAGTTACAGCTGTTGGCTTGTCGCAGAATCGCATATTTTAGGGAAGCGTAAACCATGAGACTCATTTAAAAATTATGGTCCGCCATATTTATGGTCCGCCATAAGCCCACCTTTAAAATTTGGAAGAATAAACCAGAATTCCACATGAAAATCACTTATTTTTTTCTATTAAAAATGAGAAAGATGAAAAATTAGATTCACCCCCCTTCCCAAGCAAAAAAAATAATCATGGAATCAGTCTTTATAGCTTACTTTTTATTTTTGAAAACCAATGGGGATACAAACATTCAGTGGGGATACAAACCAATGGGGATTCACACAATTCAGGCTAGTAAAAGCGAAAGATTAATCGAAAAAAAACCTACAAGAAATCACCAGATTATTCTAACAATTGCATGTACTTTTTAAGGCCTGTATAGTAACTTCCTTCTCCGGAACAAAAAAAAAGCATGGAGTCAGGAATTCACCTTGTCAAGAACAATACAAATATGACTCTAACTTTGGTCCAACAACTATTTTCACTATGTAAGACCTGGCAAGTAATATCTAGCAAGAAGTTCAAAATTGACAATCAATTAGAACAAATTTCCCCGCGAATACCCCCTGTTTTATACTTTCGAAAACCAAAAGGGACCAAATATAAGCTACGACGTCCAGGCCGGAAAAATGAAAAGGAAATCGAAAAAAAAATCAAATACTTTTAAAAATTATTGAATCATTCTACAATTTCATGCTGTTTTTAGGCTTTTATAGTATCCTCCTCCCCTCAAACAAGAGAACAAGAACGGACTGAGTTCTTCACATTTATAAGAATAATATAACAAATTCTACTCCAACTTTGGTCCAAGAATAATTTGAAGTAAGCAAGGACATGACGAGTAATATCCAGCAAACCACACAGTCTGACATTAAATTAGAATAAATTTCTCAAGAAAACACTGGTTTTTACTTTTGCCAACGGAAAAGGTTCTAAATACAAGTTACAATGTTCAGGCCAGTAAAAAATTAAAAACTAACAAAAAAAAATCAAATGTCATAAGTATCCCGTCTCTTCTAAGGCTTTATAGTATTGGGCCAAATCCAATAAAGTTCTGGAGCTAACTGTGTCCAATAAAAAAATCAAGAGCAACCCCCCTCCCCCTTTTTGTAGCTAAATAACGCGCGGCCACTATAATGCCCTTCCTCCATGGTCCATGGTCTTATAACCTGATACAAGAATATATTTTGTAATCTTCATACGCACACAAAGCGTGAGCATGATATCCCTAATCAGCTAACCTGATCCAACAATACTTATTACATTTTTTTTATTTGTGCAGTTGATTAATGCTAAAAAAAAATAAAAATTAATTATAGCCATGCAAACTGTAAGCTATTAGTAAACTTAGATTTACTATAATAATAGAACTTGGTATTTTCAATTTATATGGCCCGACACTTTCCCTTCAATCTAAAAAAGAATCTTGGACACGGGAAAGACTGGACTCCAGGGATATTAAGATTCGTCCGAAAGACTGTTCTGTCACGTCGTATGTCCTACGGAGCCTGTTTTTTTTGTCTTCTTCGGTGATGGGTGCCTTCCAGCAGCCAGTGAGGGTTTTTGGAAGTCTATGATCTAGCATGCAATATATCCAAGACATCGCCATCTTCATTGTCTCACAACGGAAGTAATGTCTGGTTTACTCTGGGCTCCCATTGATGCAATACCACACAAAAACGGCCGTTTTTGCGTGGTATTGCATCAATAGGAACAATGTATCAATGGGACCATTGATGCATTGTTCTCATTGATGCAATACTACGCAAAAACGGCCATATTTGCGTGAACCAAAAAATTTCCTCCATTTTTGCAGCATATTTAATCCGTCACAGCGGTTCAACGGTTGTGTTGAAATATTACTACTATGGTATTGAAAATTGGATCAGTTATCCTGAATTAAGAGCTTTTTAGAAACATAAATTGCAAGTAATCAGACTTTCAGACTTTCTAATTTCAGACAAACTAATCAGACTTTCTATTCAGACGTTTATCAGACTTTTTTATTAATATTTTACAAAAATGCATGATGATCATGTCCTTTTAATCAATAGCGCCTGGGGGAATATTTCGAGGGAAACAAACTCAGAAGATAAAAATTACATTTTTAATTAAGAATAACTAGCCTAGGCTATTACAGGTTAGCTCTTTCAATAAAGCTCTAGGATTCTAGAACTTAGTTTAGCCTATTCCTACGCATTTGCTGTTTAATTATTTAAAATATTTTGATGAGATAAAAATATTATGTTTCTCTGTTTAAATATCTCATAAAAATTTTTTGCGCTTCAGCGGCTGCTGTGAACAGTTTCTGTGTGAACATTTTTACGATTTTCCTGCATTCGCTATCCGTGAGCCGTTTTGCGTTTAAAAAAAATCACATCAATGGGAACCAAGGGTTACCTTTGCGGGCACGAATTTCGTCGTTGCCCACACGGTCTCTTCAGCTGATCCTTAGGATCCAGTGAAGGCGATTGTTCTCAAAATCGGCAAGGCGTTTCTCTAGTCCTTCCACAGAATTATGTCCAAAGCAACACAGTAAGAGAGAAATCAGGAACACTGGTAAAATATTAACTTAAATTGATTGCTAAAACTAATAAATTCAACCACTCTACACTAAAATTTGCATTTTCATAAAAACTAACTTTAGATGTGGCTTTTAAGTCATCTTTAGTTTGGCCATTACCAATTTGAGAATCTACCATCTACCAGCAGATGAATTCTACCACTCTACACTAAAATTTGCATTTTCAGAAAAACTAACTTTAGACGTGGCTTTTAATTCATCTTTAGTTTGGCCATTACCAACTTGAGAATCTACCATCTACCAGCAGATGAATTCTACCACTCTACACTAAAATTTGCATTTTCAGAAAAACTAACTTTAGACGTGGCTTTTAGTTCATCTTTAATTTGGCCACTACCAAATTCCTTCTTGAGTGTAGCTTTTGTTGAAGCATATATCATCTTTTCCCGCACGGGTGCTTCTTCTGGGATGTATGATATTAACAGCCATTCATACGTTCCTCCTTTAAGACTATCAAACCTGTAAATAAAAGCAAATTAATAAATACGATTTAATAAAGCCCCGATTCGAAGCCGCGTATGCTGTAAGAGGGAACTGTGTGTCTATTGCCACCCTTCTGCTCAGGTTTTTAAAAGGCAGAGTTATTTGGCTTGCTTTTCTAACTTATTCTTAAGGAATATTGAGATTGGCTTACAAAAATACGTCAAACGTAAGCCAGTGAAACTAAACCATACTTTTTACCGCGAAATTATAGAAAAGCAATCTCTCTTTTTCGCTTTGTTTGAATCCTTATTTTTATAAGACAAAATGTGAAGGGACTCAGATTCAATGAGGCTATCATAAATGGGACTCGCTCGTGCCCCTTTCTCAATGCAAGATCTAATAGCCTGCATTTCTTTTCTATCGGTTTTGTATTTTTTATAAGTTTTTTTCCCGTTGTCAAAATCAAAGTTTTCATTGGCAGTATTAAATTTTCAGTGACAGCTATGCCCTCATAAAGAGAAACAAGCCAGATCTCTGGGTGAAGAAAACAAAATTCAAGATTTTACTGGAACTGTTAAATCTTCAGCGGCAGCCCTGTCCCCACCAAGAGATAGCTATCAGGAGATCTGGGCGAAGAAAGCAAAATCGAAGCTTTCATTGACTGCCTTTCCTCATGAAGAGAGACAAGTCGTCAGTCAGGATGGCTGAAGAAAACAAAATTAACGATTTCACTGAAACTGTTACATTTTCAGTGGCAGCTCTGTCCCCACGAGGAGACAACTATCAGAAGAGCTTGGCGAAGAAAACGAAATCGAAGTTTTCATTGGCTGACATGCCCTCATGAAGAGGGACACGGCAGCTATCAGGAGAGCTGGGCGCAGAACTAAGTTAGAGTTTTCATTGACAGTTTTGCTCCCATGTAGAAAGACTTGTCAGCTATCAGAAGAGCTGGCCGCAGAAAACAAAATCGAAGTTTTCATTGGCCGTGTTATATTTTTAGTGGCAGCCCTGCCCTCATGAAGAAAGATATGTCAGATGTCAGGAGGGCTGGCTGAAGGAACGTAAAAATAATGTCAGTTCTCCACAAACTTGTCAATTAGCATATGCATATCTGCTTCTTAAGAGAAGCTACAGAATGCGTATATGCAAATTATTTTACATCATATTAGCAATCAACACTAAAGAATACCCCATACGAAACCATGATATTTCCGACTTCATTTTAGGTTCCACTTTTTTAGACTAGCCATGGTATGTTTCAACACAAAATAGAATACAGTCTGTTGCACCAATAATGGAATATGTTGCACCAATACATTTTTTTTTTTTTTTCAGGAATACGGGTAAACGGGTAAACAAAAACCAGAGAGTATGAATTTTTCTTTATTTTTGTACTACTTGAGGAGGCTTGACACTTAATAATCAGAAGGACAAAAATCAAAATGGCAACCAAATAACGAATGATGCAAGTTTTTCACAATTTTGAAAGGATAGAAAATCTAAATTTAAAAAACAGGCCTAGATTGCAACTAATCTTTAACCCTAAGTAATTAACGCTGTATCTAAACGACAATATTTTTTTTTTACGGCAAGCACTTAGATGGGTATATATTTGCACGCCCTAGATAGCCACTCTATTGGAAGCACGTTATTGGAAGGTGATATAATGCTCAAAAGGGAGCTATTGCTTTGCTATACTTCTGTATAGGAAAGTGGGTTGTAATTTTATTGATTTGTGTCTAAACACAATTTTTCTAAGCCAATACCATGACTCTTAATCTTTGTAATTTTTGGAGAGACAAATATCCCCGCCTTTTTCAAACTTGATTTAAAACCAAGCCGCTAGAAAGAAGAAAAGGTTAAATTCCAATTGACTGGATCTTCTTTCTGTGTGAAATTTTAAGCCAGTTAAGAGAATAAAAAGCTTGAGTCACAATTTTTTTTACAAGCATAGAGTAGGACTGATTGGCTAGTATTCAGGGACGTCCCGAAGGGAGGGGGCGCCATCCCTCCCCCCACCCTAGCTTTTTTAGCATTCGGCAACTTTCTTGGCAGAAATTTAACAAAATTCTTGATTTCTGCAGAAAACCAGGAAGCGATTCGGTAAAAATTTCCGAAGATCGCCCCCCCCAATACAATGAGCCTCAGGACGCCCCTGCTATTATTATTCTGTTATTCTCTCCTATGGCTTGTAAGGTATTCCACATAAAATTATTTATGGAATAGAACAACAATTAAAACATCACTCACTTGTTTTAATTTATCAATGAAAAGTCATTTAAAAAAAGAATACATTTTTTAATTTAAGTTTAATGGTAGCTTATTGTGCACGAGTCTCAACAATTAACATGTCATTTGAAGGAGAGGATTATCCAATCAGAAGCACAAGCTTAAAGGCAATGCCACCCGCTAAAAAAACTGGCGAGGCTTAAAATAGAGAAATATTAAGAAAATCATTGATGAAAATGAAGAACAGTAATGTTCCCAGGCTTGACCTCTGGAACCCACGCACATCCTTAACTACGAATGAAATATTAGAATGGGACAAGTTCTAGAATAAGTGTCTGTGTCATGCATTCAAGAATTGTATTCTTTGACAATTTGCCTTCTAGAAATTTAATCTTAATCAAGGATAGAACCTCTGGAGGTGGGGTTGGGGTAAATAGCTCTCAAATCAAGTTGTGAATGCTTTAGAGCAGAATGCGCCGTAGAGAATAGAATCCAAATGGGACAAAACGTGATATAGAATCATCCTTGATCTAATCAATTGCACAATCATAACTAAAACCACCCTGGGAAAGAAAACCACTCTGTATTTTTCGCTAATAAAACTACAGAAAAGCAAGAGGTAGGTGTTGAAGAGCGTCTTGATTGTTACGGAATCAAATTGCAAATTTATGCAACAAAAGTAAAAAAGATAATTTGAATAAGAAGCGCCCAGAAATTCGGAAAGGGGCAAAAAAGGTACCTAGGTCAGGCTATGTATTTAATATATGCTATGCTTTACCCCCCCCCCCCCTAATGTGCAAATATATAGCCCAAATTTGTTTATAAACTATTATATTTTCTTCCCATTTTGTTTTATTTCATTAGCATTAACCAAAATTCACTTCTCGCGTGTTTACCGATTTCTTAACAAGTACCAGGCAGTACTTTCCCGAATGTTTTTTCCAATTATTTGGAATGTTTTTCACTGAGAACCTAATGTTATTATCTTTAACTCTCTTAAAATTGTTACAGTCGTTTAAGCACTTAGAATTTATATGTTTTTTAATGGGGTTTCTATGTTCCAGGGTATGATAAACATGGCAGCGACCATGCAGTTACTAAACATTCGTTGACATCTAGCACTACAGCGCCAGTTCAGTCGATTATTTTCTTCTAAATCCAAGTTGAATCGAGAAAAAACACAATTAAAACTAAAAAAGATAGCAATCTATATTTTTTTTTCTCAAAAAGCCTGATTGGAAAAAGAACTACAATGAACTTATAATTAACCTAATACTAATACCTTTTTAGCAAAATGGCACTATTTCTTCGTATTTTCAGTTATAAAGGGAATAAAGTTCTGTGATAAAGTTCTTTGTTTTTACCTGAACTTATACTAATTTTCTGTGCTTTTCTTTTTTTTGCAATATAAGGGATTTTTTTCTTACATTGAATCCAAGAAAAAAAAAGTCTGTAAATAAGTGGTTGTTCAAACTCACCCAAAGCTATGACGTAGATGATTTCGGAGACCACACTGCCTTTCCATGACGATAAATAAAAGTTCAAATAGGGATAAAATCCTTTTAATAGACAGTGTTTCACATACAGTGATAGAAATTCAAAAAAAAATACCAGATATTTCGGTCACATATGCAGTGATCGTCATCTTGAATTTTACTACTGATGACGGTCACTGCATATGTGACCGACATATCTGGTATTTTTTTGTGAATTTCTATCACTGTTTGTGAAACACTGTCTATTAAAAGGATTTTATCCCTATTTGAACTTTTATTTATCCTCACCCAAAGCATGGCCAACTTTGAACAAATTAGGAACTTACATGAATAGTACATAAAAAAGTAACGTTCTGCAGTCGTTTCGAATTGGACGAAGTGTGAGAAACTTTGAAAACAATTTTCAAAAAAAATTATGGCCACGTGGGAAGGGATACAAAAATCTGCAAACGTCCGCCTTCTTCAGCACTGAGAAATGCATACGGAAATGTTATTCTTGGTTGCTATGTTGCCATTTACAAAAGTTATTGCGAAAAAAAGTAGAAAAAAGGTAAAAGAGCAAATGGAAAAATAAAATAAAGGAAAAATAAAGGAGAAAGAGCAAATGGTAAAGCTATCCTACGCACTAAACATCTACTAGCCTTGGATGGCGAACCACCAAGACTTTCTCACTTATAGTTTTTAACTGAAAGAAAAAATACGCTGACCATCTCTCTGGAGCCAAAAAAGCAGGCCATCCCCAAGTGGGTAGGGAAGAAGCCATAAAGAAAGGATTTAAAGGATATTGCAACTTCGTGGGAGGAGCTAAAGAGAGAAATTTTGAATATATTAGGGTGGTGGAGGAGTGTGTGCAGGTATGTTGGCCTCAGCTGGCTTGGTGCAGCAGTGAGTTGTTAGTAGCACTAAATTCATTAGTGATGAGAGAATTACATAAATAAATCACCAGAATTATTTCAGATTGCGTGAAGAACATTGTATGTGATTTTGTAATGATTTTGACGATTAAGTTATAAAGAAACTTCGGTCCTTGGTGGTTATGAGAAATCAATCCAGCAGCAAAGCTTCAGCGAGTGTTTAAGTTTTATTTGGAACACCGGATAAGTATTAATTAATTTGCTAGACATGAATCTAGTAAAAACCAGGGAGTTTTAAAGTAATTATCAATATTTAATAGCGTAATATAGTTGAAGACACGCGAGGAAGTGAGGTTAGTAGCTAGTTCTGTAAGGAGTCGAGAATAGATGAGGGCTTTCCTTATCCCCGTTTATATAGATTATTTTCATGTGACTCTGTCCTAGAAAACCAAGCGAAGCTTAATAAATGAGGATGCAAAACTCTCCTAAATCTAGCTTTTGCATGATTTTGAATGCATTACGAAAATGTTGGTAAAATAAATAAATTTCGGGAAGTTGTGGGAGTCTAGGTTACAAAAGTAGCTTCGGAAATCAAGTCAAGGAGACTAAGTTGCTTAACTGAGGAATTAATAGGGAGGAAGGGGCAATATTATATAAGGATTGAATAAGTGGATAAACTTTACTTAAACAACTAGGTTTATTAGTTTGGAAGATGGGTGCAGTGAAGATACAAAATATAGAATGTCCCCCCCCCCTTAAGCACTTTACAGGGGGGGGGGGAGATGCCAAAAAAAGAATAATACGGATTTTTAAGGCCAGAGATTTTCAGGAGAATTTCGTTTTGTCATGTTTGTAGATGTGACTACACTATGATTGAGTTCAATGATTGAATTCCTGATTTCCAAAGCAGGACTTTTTATTGATTTTAGAGAAAACTTTTAAACAAAGTTAAAAAATATTCCTCCACATAAAAAACATTAAATACAAAAGAAAACGTCCCCCAGGAGAGAGAGAGAGAGAGAGACATACAAGAGACCTCTGCCTCAGCATCAAGTAAGATTATCTTCCAGCAGTTCAGTAAATGATTACATACCTATATAGAAGAAAGGCTGGTTGAGCTTCACTGATCAATTTAGGAACTGTGAGATCAAAGTCTTTTTCCCAAGAAGCTGATTTTGGCTTCCATCCATCGAGAACCATCTGCTCTGTAAATATCAAAATTAAAGTTAAAGATCTCAAACAATAGCACAAATATGAAAAAGTAGCATCAATACGAGACAGGATTAAGTGGACATAACATTCCCCAAGAGAGAAAACTTTTGTATATTTATTTCATAAGCATACCCAGGAACTATAAATGGGAGGGGGGACATTACAATAACCACATACAAAATAAGTAAATACAATCTAATGCAGCAATTAAGTAAACTTTGATGACATAGGGTGGGGAAGCAGGATAAGCTCCTCTCTTTCAGTTTCAATGTCGTGATGTAGAAGCTTTCGTACCCGAATCCCGGTCTAGTATTGCTAATGGATATTTTTTTTTACTTGCTTAAAGCAAAAATACCAGACATTTTCGCCTGAATCTATGTAATTCAGAAATATTTGAAAAAACTAAAAAAAAACTTTGGCAAAAATCTAGTTAAACAGCCTGTTGCTAACCTGGGAAGTTACTATGCTAGGTGAAAAAAACTTTCAAGAATGGGTCCATAGTGCAAATTAGGGCTCTAGAAGGTGTTTCCAAGCTTCCTTCCATTCCCAACTTCAAAGATTTTAATTGAAAATTTTATGTTTAGAATTTACGTTATACGTTTTGTTAAAATAAAAAATTCACTTTTTGGCTAAAAGTCTGCTTCTCTTGGACTGCAGGCCTTAGGAAACTGGCTTACCAGATTTGAGCCACTGAAACATGAGTTTCTGCTCAAGTTAGAAGCTAAAATTTTCTAGAATTTCCAGACCCTAAAAATTGAAAAGTAGAGGAGGAACAAGGTCAAAAATCTCTATTTAAACTGAGGAATGAATAGGGAGGAAGGGGCAATATTATATTGTTTTGCGAGGTCAAAATAAAACCTTTATTTAAGCTATAAATTCATTTATGAGAGTTTTATTCACCTAGTCCAAATTTTACTAAATTCATTGTAATGCCTTGTAATGAGGAAAAGGGTACAGATAGGAAACTGAAATACCTACATGGCTCACAGACTTATTCCCAGGAGTTTTAGTCACCTAGCTCGACAGCTTTCCCAGTTGGCACAAACCAAAGAAAATTTTCACCAAATGTTTTCAAGTGAAAAGTTTTTTTTTGTTATTGTTTTTTGTCAGTGCGTAAGAAGTCAAGGGATTTTTTTTTTGGCTTTCATCAAGTGCAGTATCACTTTACGGAAATAAAAGCACGCAAAATCACAACGTTTTTATAAGGTAATTGGGTTCTTTTTTAACCTGGGAGATGGGGGGGAGTAAACGGGTTTGAAAGTGGTAAGAGGTGCATTTTTAGACAAATATGTTATCATGAGTGAACATTTTTCCCTAATGTGTTCCTGTTATTTATCTCTTTATTGCTACTATAATTACAGTCTTTCTCTAGCCTTTTGGATTTTAGTTTATAACATAAAAATGCTTCAAATGATTTGTTCATGTATGCAGAGAATATACAAAACTACTTCAATTATAATGTTAAAAGAAAAATAGCTGAGTTCAGCACCACTTGAGGCTAATATGAATTTGAAAATACAACAAAAAATTGCAAAAAAAACCTATAATCATAAATCACAG
>JAQQPU010001140.1:61939-88179 GCA_029168905.1 Artemia sp. Kazakhstan ARC1039 | reverse complement strand
CCATATTATCGTTTTATTCTATAGTTTTACGATATGGGTGTCAAATCGTAGTTCTACAAAAAGTAGTTCTTCTTTTTTTCTTCTTCAACTTGTTTGAATCAATGTCAAGGCACTTTCCAATAATCTCATCACTGAAACCATATTCCGAACCATGTAGTGAGTTGCTACATCTGAGTTCGTACTCTGGGTCTCCAAGCCGAGATCATACCCACTGCGCCACTACAGAACCCAAAAGGTAGTTCAGTAGTTTTAGTTAAAAGACTATTGGGTGCAGTTCAATATAGTTGATGCAGTTGTGTGGGGGTTTAGATATGTGTAACAGTGAGTTACACATATTTATAAGTAGTAGGCTAAATATGTCACTGAGTTATATATTTCTGTATATAACTTACATAGGCCTAGTCAGTGAGTTACACATATTTTAAGTAGTAGGCTAAATATGTCACTGAGTTATATATTTCTGTATATAACTTATACAGGCCTAGTCAGTGAGTTACACATATTTATAAGTTGTAGGCTAAATATGTCACTCAGTTATATATTTCTGTATATAACTTATATAGGCCTAGTCTGTGAGTTACACATATTTATAAGTAGTTGGTTAAATATGTCACTGAGTTATATATTTCTGTATATAACTTATATAGGCCTAGTCAGTGAGTTATGTATATTTATAAGTAGTAGGTTAAGTATGTCACTGAGTTATGGCCTTTGCAAAACAAAAGTGATCCGTTTATTTGGCCTCCCCCAGGCCATTCAGCGTGTCCCCAGGTGGCGATAGGGGAACGCTCTACAGATATGTAGGGTACCTCCATAGGAGGCACGGACCAAGGGGGGACCTTTTCCCTGGGGGTCCATAATACAATTTGGGGCACCCTTGCCCGGGGTCATAAATACAGGCGGAGGAGGAAGAAGGCCCCTCAAATGTACACTCAAAAGGGTTCACTGGTTTGTCCACAAGTTCCATGAGTTGCAAACCTTCTCCCAGCAATGGCTTAAATTACATGGTGATGCAGAACACCATCCCGGGAGGATCCTCTATAGGAGGACAACTGTGGCAGGGCATAAGATCCAGATCTATGGACAACGGCCTCTGCAAAGGGCTGCCTCGACCTTTTCGGGGTACCTGCAAGACTGGGGACCTTGCGGTCAACTCTATTCCCACTTGAGGAGTGGCACCCCTCGAGGAAATTATAGCCTAGTAAACGACACAGCATTCGCACGGGATTCTGACTAATGGACATCGGCCAACCATCTTGGGCTAAACGGAAAGCAGGTCGTCCCCGTCTGGGGTGGGAGGACGTCATAAAGAAAGATTTGAACAAAATGGGAACTTCGTGGGCGGGTGTAAAAAGGGAGGCTTTGAATAGATTGGGGTGGAGGAGGAGCGTGCGTAGCTGTGTTGGCCTCAGGCGGCTTGGTGCTGCGATGAGTTGTTAGTAGTAGTAGTAGTAGCATAGCGGCGTGAATGAGAGAGTCGAACGCTTTACGAACATCATGCCAAGCCAACACGAGAGTTTCACCTGATGCATCAGCATCGATCAATGCGTTCGCCACAACCGACAAAGCGTGGGCACAACCGAGACGTGGCTGGAATCCAAATTGGTTAGGTGGAACATAGCAATTTGCGTTCAGTTGGTCAATGAACAGAAGTTCAAAAAGCTTACAGAAGGTAGTAGCCAATGTTATAGGGTGGAAGGACGAGCACTGGGTTGCGAGTTTACCTTTCTTTGGAATTGTAGTGAGATCTCCGATTGAGAAAGAAGACGGTACAACTCCTTGGGTAACAATCATCTGCATCAAAAGAGCAATATGGTTTACCAGCAGCTCGATTCCATGCAGAATGTGAAGAGCGCTTATTTTATCGATGCCAAAAGATTTCTTACGCTTTAGGCGTTGGATTGCTCGCAGTACAGAATCAGCTGAAACAACAAAATTGTCGGTGGAACACCTAGACAGAAATTTATCAAGCTTATCTTCATATTCGGACTGTAGGGCGGCATCTGGTGGGGAGAATTCAGCAGAGAAGTATGAATTCCATTCGGAATCAGGAATAACTTGAGCAGATAGGTGGGCCCTAGGAGGGTCTCTTGATACATTTCTCCAGAAGGAAGGTTGGGACAGAAAAGCTTGCTGGGATGTCTCTTCAACTATCTGGTTCATGTGGATACATAGTTCTATTGCAAACTTTCTTTTGGTAGAAAGACGAATGTTAGAAACCCAGCCAGAGCGAGGACGGTTGCACTGGAGCCACAAATGGTACCAAAATTTTGATTTTCTCCAAGCTTCAACTAGGCTCGGATTACTGGACCAGTGCTTTGTGACACCCCGACGTATACGTTTAAGAGGTATACTGGCTTTTTCTGCGCATCGCAGAGCATGACAAATTTGTGCAAGATAGATATCTAGCAACATCCGTATTTCATTTGCATCAACTTGCGGATTTTCCATGAGCAGCTGGAACGGAACATGGATTTTATGAAGGACAGAATTAGTTACTGCAGCAAAGAGGTCATCTTGGATATTTTCCCAATCCCTGTAAAATTGGGCGTGGGGCTGATGTGGTTGTGTAGTGGGAGTAGACTGAGCAGAGGAACAATAAATAGATGCAGATATTGGAAGGTGGTCTGATAGTTGGAAATCAGTAACGACGTGAATAGGTGACACTTGGGGATTTATAGAAGAAACTGCATGGTCAAGGTTCGATACGTGACTTGAATGGTGTGTGTTAGTGTAATTAAGATCTTTCGGCAATATCCTAAGCCAATCGTCAAAAATACCAGACAAAATAGAAGTACGCAATAACGAGGCGTCAGTTAAATTACAGTTAAAATCTCCTATAATAATACAACACTTACCTAACAGGCAAATCTTTGAAAGGCAAGACTCTAGTTTCTCACACGCAGAAGTAAATAAAGATTCCGATCGGTCATTGCGATAATCTGTTGAGAGATAGACGTTTACAATAACATACTCTTTTACACGGACAGCAAGAAAAAAATCACATGAATAAAAAATACTCGACCGGCACGAGGTCCTAACAAGCATCGCAATACCACCCGAGGGGCGGCCACTAGAAGCGGGTCGTTTAGTGGGCACCGAATAGCTAGTAAAATTATTGTCAATTTTCAGAAGGCCTAAACTATGACTCGTCAAAAAATGTTCTTGCAAGCACAATACGTCACAATTCAAAAGCAAACCTTTTATCACAGGAATTTTGACTAAAAGTCCACCATTAATATTCCACGAAAGTACAGCTTGCGTAGTAGTAGACACATCCATGTCATACCATGGGCTTTGCTAGTTGACTGTTGTTATTAGGACACTTTACACTGTAACAAGTATGGCCGGTAACTTTACATTCTAGACAGAACATTTTTTCCGAACACGGAGAGGCACTGTTTGAGGTGTGATCGCATGATCCACAGCGAGAGCAGAGGGCCCGATTAGAGCACTGCGAGGCCAGATGCCCAGTCTTATGACATGAGAAACAACGCTTTGGGAGATATACAAATGCTTGTGCAGAAAGCTTTTCGTAACCAACTTTCACAGAAACTTTTAAGAACTGATCCAGGTTTTGTTTTGACTCAAAGTAGACCTTGAACACTCGGGACTCTCCGCACTGTGAAACTTTCACGCAATTTGGTACAAGAGATTTTACTTGATTCTCATCGTATTCGATCGGTACACCTTTCGGGATCCCTATAAACAGTGGGGATTTCACACTCACCGAGATGCCTGAGGTACTGTTTTTAGCATTCTCGGCAATTTTATTCGCTACACGCTTTGACTTAACAACAAGTTTCCATTCCGAAGCCGATTTTTTAAGTTCACTTATTTCACCTGAGGCCTCAGGGCAAAGTTTATCGACGAAGTCCTTACGAGCATTAGGTGAGGTCAGGTTTGCAGGACAGTTTTTTAGAATAACGGCAAACGTAGGAGCTGGGGCAGGGCTAATTGTTACGTTGGTATCAATTCTAGCTGGCCAAACAGGGCCTGAATGCGTCGCATTCTCTAAAAAGCCGTCAATTTTCCGAGAGAGTTCATTAACTTTCGAGACTAAAGTAGCCGAGACTGCCTCCCCGATTGTTGGTGTTTCAGGAAGTGAGAATATAACAAAAGTGGGAACAGGCAAATTATCCTTTGCTGCCTGATTTAACTGTTTACAAATGTCAAATACATTATCTTCATCCTTTGCATTTTTCACACACCGGCTCTGAATATTCAGCTCTTTATCCAAAAACTCTTTAGCACTGATAATAGTACCATGATCAAAAAAACTTACAGCTTTTCCGATAATCAGATCAATTTTCGCACCATCAAGCATAGATCTCGTGACAAAGTTCAGTAATGGGTTTAAAATAATTTTCCTATTTTGATCGGTCATTGCGCAATCTAATTATCATATCCAGGGACAGTCGAGTAAATTTAAACAATAGAGAACAGTGTCCTGAAGACGTTTCTTTACTCTAGCATCAGATCTTCACTTTAATTGTAGGTAAATTTCACTATTCAAGGACTCTGTATATATGTATCATAATATGAATGCACTCTAGAATCCGCTATTGAGAATTATTATAGATGACGCTATTTTGCTTCCAAACCAAGAGCATAAATTAGTAACAATGTTATTAGGCAACTCCAGTTAAATAAATCTATTCTTCAGCACAAATTATATGAGAAGAATTGAAAACTATGTTTTCTTACTGTTCCTGGGTTCACAGAATCCAAATGGAGCACAACCTTGGTTAAAGAATCAAACTATTTCCATATAAATTTGACTTATTTCAAACTTGGTATTTTATTTGCTTCCACTGATTAGAAAGTTACTAATTTCATGAGTTACATATTTATTTATATATATATTAATTGATAGAAGTTTCGTGGGGAGTCGTTCATCATCATTCACTTTAATTATGCTGTTATACAATTCAGGGACAAACAGGTATGTCCCATTGTATACAGCCTCGGAAATAGCAGAATTATGTGTTACCATATTATCGTTTTATTCTATAGTTTTACGATATGGGTGTCAAATCAGTAGTTACAATTAAATTAAGAAATTCTGGCATGAATTCGGCTCCCTTTTTGTTTATTCTTCACAGACTCATAGAATTTATACGATATGTATTCTCCGTGGAGACTATCGACGATCTTCACATTTACTTTGCTTAATTCTCATTGAGTGGCACCAAAATAATGTGTTCCTTTATTCCATTGTGATTTTGCTTCGCATGGCAGTTTCTTAATACCTGTTTGATTAAATAACCACCGAAATCATATCACCAGGTAATTTGATCTCTTGTAAGCATGGGCGTAGAAAAGGGGGGAAACCAGCTGCTCCTCCCTAGAACTTCAAACTTACAGTAGATATTAGCAAGAACTTTTCTTATGTTGGAATTCCTCTGTTGGTTGTTCACCGGTAGATGACTGAAAAAGCGTGAGGTAACTCATTCAATACCATCTCCGAAAAAGACGATTAGAAATACTCCACCACTTTTCCATCTTGATCCCTCTCTATCCAAGTAGTCAAAAGTATTGAACTTGGGCCTCCCGGTACTGGTTTGGCCATCTCTGCTTTATGTTCGGCCACCTGATAAAAGAAACAAAAAATTAGCCAGGGGAATATCAAAACTTGTTTTTCGGCTATAAAATCAAGAAAGAATATGGTCAGTATAAAAAGCAACAAAATGAACAAAATTTGTTTTTTAGTCTTTTCACTTCTCTGACTTTTTTCCTTACCAGGACCAGGAATGACTTTCTTCTTGGCAGATACAGCTTTTATCCCAGCAACCATGCCTTCTTTTACAAGGATATTAGTGAGGACTTTTGACTTTTTCATATTTTTTTCTGTTGGTTTTCCGTGTTGAGCCTTTTGGAAAGGGGTTTGCAAGGACGATGTCTTTTGACAAATCATCTGCTGACCGTTGCTTCTCATTTAGAGGCAGAACCTGAGCTGCATCCGTTTCGGGGTCTATATTAAAGAAGGAGTCTAAATGTCATACAGGACTTGCGCTGATTATAGAAACTTCCCTGGCAAGTTTTTACTAGATGTGGTAGGCATTCTGTCTGAGATATATAACGAGAGGAACTCATAATTTTTGAAGACATCTCTGTTGGTTGGGTAGACCCTACTTGCTCTGAATCCACTGATTATATTCTCAGATATAAAAGTCTTTGAATATGCTTTGCCATGCAGCTCAGTCAATATACACTGAAATAGTTTTGCAGTTACGGACAGTCATAAAACTTGCGGTTTCCTGGCTGTAGTAGGCCTTAAGGCACCCCACGACGATCATTTCTAGAGACTTTAGTTTGTGAGTTGTGAGGGGAGGGACAGTTAAAAGTACGATACCATTATTTTTAGCTAGATCAAGCATTTAATGGTGTATTGGCTGACCTGGTCGTCTATTGTTTGAAGTACAGGTGATTGTTTGGAGGATTTGACTCGATTGATAAAATGCTGCAAGAAAAGCAAAAAATGAGAGGCAAACAACCAGTCAGAAGTATTTTCTGAGCCGATCACGATGGTTCTTCTTAAATCCTCCTCGAGTAAAATTTCTGAAAACAATTTTCTTGGGCAATTAAGTAAAGAAGGGACTTTGTTTCCAATGCATTAACAAAAGCACAAATCGTGGTCTACTGACCTCTTTCTGCTGATGTCGCCTTCCCTACTTACTTCTAGCTATACAATGATCTTACCAGGCTTGTGGATGTTTTCATACCCGATTCGTCAACATTCCGAATGTCTTGTGGTCTGAATATGTGTTTATCTAGACTTCGCTCTAGGTTGTTAAAGAAAGCTCCTACACTGGAACGGTTGAAAGCAATTGCCCGTCATAAGCTTGTACCTTCTGGCGTTCTTATCGATAGGGTTGTAAAACGATCCATAAAACCACAGTATCAGTATTTACCTGCAATTCCTCCACTGTCTCCACTGTCTTTTTATTTCAAGTTATCCGTTACTTTCCTACTCTTAATCAGGGTATATGTGTATGCAAACATGCATGCTTCTAGGGGAGTACAGTCAAAATACGTATCAGCTATCGTTCTCAAGGTAGTTTTTTAGTCCTTTTCTTGTTCCTCTGTAAATATCTATGATGTGTTGTAACAGGATGTAACGAAACTCAGGTCCAGACTTTGTAGGCGGATATTCAGCTTTTCAACATTTTGCAGGTAGTCTTACAGCGTATTCATGGCACTTCCAGAGAATCCGACTGAATATTTGTCGACTAAGACTGAAAAAAACTGCTGTTTTCTTTTTCTCTGGATTGCAGCTACCTTTTAATCTTTTCTCTTCTGTTTCAATTTTAAGCATTCTATCTTGAATAAAATTTCAGAAAAAATGGAACTTCAGTTCACTTACTGGTCTATAAGGATTAAACAACGCTAGAATTAATCAAGTTTTGGGTTTTGAGCTTGCCTTCAAACTTAAAATATGCTGTTTACCCTTTTACAAGCATAGCCCACTTTCGGACACCTTGGTAAGGCATGCCAAATCTACCCCGGGTATTGTAGTCGAACGTGGGAGTTCGCCATTCAACGGGATGAAAAAATACTAACAGCAAACCGGTGAAGATGGCACGTCTCGGAAGCTGCTAAAAGACATGACAATAATAATAGAATATAACGTGAGTTTATGGCTTTTCTGGTATTCGTAATTAGGCGTAGACCTTCAGACAAAAGTTGAACAAAATTCCAGATTTAATCACCATAAAACGTGATCTAAACTGATACTTTTGGTATAAATATTAATCAATGCCGGGCATTTTAAAAACATACCTTGCCATCTGTCGCAGCTTTTACAATCCACTAGAAGTCCCCATAGGTTTTTATGATTATTTGCTTTGGCTAAATATGGGCCGGTCTCCCCTGTACAAATTTTTATATTTGGTTTTTTCCAACTTTAAACTTTTGAATTAAGATCTTAGAGCGAAAAGCAGTTATCTAACCATAATGTGATTTGTGTCAAATCGCTTTTATTGTGCTTATGTTTTCTGGAAATAGGAAGTAAGATAGTTGGTGTATTATATTATAGTATTGCGGGAAATGTAGATCATGGAAAATGCTAAAGACGGTGTTTTAGCGAAATATAGAATAACGAGTTTCTAAAGCCATTTACTGAAGCCATTTTTTGAAGATTTATATTTTCCAGTTCCAGGATATACTTTGCAAAAGCTTCCTGTTTAGAATCAATGCATATATTTCTTTTAAGAAAAACTTTTTGAAATACTTTCAGGGATAACTTTCTAATCGACAAATCGAGTGCCTCACTACCAATGACATTCTTGGACGAAACTAGACACTACGGAGGGATTTTTCCGTCCAAATGACAAGTTTATATTTGCAATAGCCCGCAACAACTAATCCGGGAAGCATCAACTTGAGCTAATTTTATAGATTCGACTAAACCATGTCATAAGCTGGAAATTAAATCTGATAAAAGCGGAACTTTCAGGTCAAATCTCTTGTGTATTGTTTGTCCAACAGGCAGTAGAATTGATACGATTCTTGTAAATGCCATAAATTTTACTTTGTGCTTTAAGGCACAAAGAATGCGATACAAGGTTTTATACACGAAGGTTTAACCGATGCCGCCTGATCTATCTATGAAAAAAAATTTTATATTATAGAATCATTGGCTGCACGTAAAATACGGCTCACAATTTCAATCTGTTTTCCATGCAGAAGCCGATACACACTTTCTCTAGTAGCAGCTGACTAATTAGAATTTAGAAATTCCATATTTTGGTTATCTTCGTGTGACTTAGTGTCACCCATACCGTATCGTTCCGCCCGAAAACTGAAATTCCGCTCTTCTATTACTATTGTATTTAACTTGTATGCGCTAATACGATAAGCATGCTTGATTGCAGTATCTTCAGATATATTATTTGTTTGCCCATGCAGAACAAAATCATCTACCAACCGTTTTTTGAATCCTTCCCAAAGACTTTTGGGATCTTCTGGACATGCAAGCACAAGTTTCTGAACAACTATTGAAAGGAGGTGTTTTGGAGAGTGCTGATTCCTTTATACCATCTATTTACTATAATACCCAGCCCACAAGCTAATCAAGCTTGTTTCTATGTCTGATAAAGAATGCCATTCATAATAAGGAGATCTTCCTTCACATGATAGAAAAGTACTCGCAAATGGAAACGTTTTGGTTGAGCTACATAACTTACGTCGTGTATTTGAGTCGACAGATTCGTGGTTCCCATGTACTCGTTTTATAATCCCATTTAAAATGTTCGGGCATTTGCCAATAATAGCAGTAATTCTGATTTGTCTGCATTTGCTTCAACGCCTGGTTGTGTACTTCATTGATTTCGAAAAGCTTTACTGAAGCACAATATTTTCCTTTGTACATGTATTTATATAACATTTTGTCAGAAAATGTAACATTCTGCCAATATATTCAATATTAGTCTGAAATTGGAATTTTTAGTAAAAAAGCATTATATGTAGCCATATGACAATTAAATCGTTTAACTAGACGATTATCTTTATTTTCAGAAAATTTTCAGAAATTTTCAGTAAATAAACATTATATGTGGCCACTTCACAATTAAATCGTGTAACTAGGCGATTATCTTTATTTTTCTTATATACTGCAAGTCCATGTGAACTAAGCGCCAGGTAGACTGTTTCAGCTCAACCAGCCAGGCAGTTTGAGCTCTATCAACATTTTTGCGAGAAACGTTGTCAAATCTGGTTTTTATGAAAACTATTTTTCGTGAAACAAGAGACTGGTTAAAGCTCTGGTTTAACCAAACTGGCACTTATCTTTAGTAAAAGTAACTAAAACGGTAAATTCAAAGTTAATTTCCTGTTGCAGAAGTCTGGATTTAATCGTGTAGTATGACCCAAGCACCTGTAAACATAATATAATCAACAAGTAAGTAAGCAAGGCAAACAAACAAATTTAAGCAGAGCAATAACTAATTCACTAGGGCAAGCAAATTATAGCAGGGTGCTACATATCCCTTTTTCTGAAGAAATCATACTCTTACTCTTCAGAAATCTTAGATTTTACTACAGATCCTCCAGATCTTGTTTGATAGGTTCCACTTATATTTGGTGATGCTCTTGGCTGCTGTAGTGCACTTCCACTAGCACGGAAAGGTGCATTTTCCCCATTGTCTAATGCTGGATTGAAATGCGTGCAATCAACTTTGCTTGTTCATTTGGTGGAAGCTGGGCTGCGGAAAATGTTAGTTTCGATTATAGTTGTGGCACACTGAGAGTTTTCATTCGGGTCACTTTCATGTCTTCTTCGAGATACTTCTCAACTTTCTCCTTTTCTATGATATATTATAACTCTGTTGCGTCAGATGGATGATCCATCATCAGTAAGAACCTTGTATGATCTTGGTTAAGGGCAAATTTCAGTTACTGTTCCTCTTTTTCAAGGACTGTTTGGTTTTGTCTGGACATGTACTTTTGATCCTACTTGTATTTCTGATAGGGGTTTGGCAGTCCTATCGTAATACTCTTTTTGGCGTATTCTGCTTTGTTTTCTATATGCCAGAAACTTATTTTTAGACACTAGTTGTTTTTCTAGTGTTTCTCTGTGACGGGGAGTACTGGCCACAACAGGCAGCTCATGAGCAGATGGGCTGCTGCTGCCATTCCATCCACAGGTGTGTTACAGTATTCCAGCAGGTCAATGTAAGGATCTTGTCCACTTAGCTTAGATTAATTTAGTATTTTTGGGGCTAGGTGTTATATGTTTGATACCCGAATCTCATGTGAATAACTGAAATTCCCTGGAGTTGAATTGGAGCCCATTTTTTGAGGTGAAGATTGTACTGTTATGACGTACGAATTGCCCCTTCAGCTTAGTAACCACTTGGGTAGTGGTAGTAGGGGTTAAGCTATCCACATGAAAGTATCTGCTATAATAGTCCAAAGTTATGATATTTTTATGATATGATATGAGGGAAAGATTATTAAGAAGGCTTTTCGTTTGTCTAAGTTGGTTTTCCTAAAAATTGATAATTATAATAAGAAGGCTAGATGGATTAATTTCTTTAATAGTACTACTAGTTCAAGATTGCATAGCTTAGATATGGTTTAAACTTTACAAGAATTTATTCTATGTAATACTTTTATAAAATTTAATGGTAAGATGTATAAGCAAAGTATTGGAATTCTTATGGGGGTTAATGCTATTCAATTTATAGTGGACCTGTTTTTAAGCCATTTAGAATATGAAGATAAAAAGAACATAACTAATATAAAATATTTGCTTTCAAATAATAAGAAATATTTAGATGACCTTCTGGTGATAAATTATGTAGAGTTTTTAGAGGTTTCGAATAAGATGTACCCACCACAGTTAAATCTGGAACCCAGCAATGGGAAAGGCAATGATGACAATTTTCTAGAGTTAGATAATAATGTTTCACCTAATAATACATTAGTTTTTAAATTATATAATAAAACAGATGATTTTAATTTTGAAATAGTTAATTTCCCATTCCTTAAAAGTAAGATACATTCAAATATAACATATTGATCGGATTATTCCCAACTATTTAGATATGCGAGAATTTGTACTAATTACATTGATTTTAAAAGTAGAGGTCAAATACTTAGCCATAAATTAATCGTAAGAGGCTTTTCCGGCAATAAATTTGCCAGGCAATTTAAAAAACTCAGTTTTCAATATAATGAACTTTTAAATAAGTATAATAAAAATTATCAAGATATTTTGAACGATATTTTGATGTAACTTGTTGGATGTACTTTTTCTCTTCCCTATATTTTTTTTTTATTTAGAGTTTGTTTTGACACAAGCAGGTGCCTAGTTACAGAGGATAGGTTGAAATTAGTGAAACAATGGCAGACTGATTGAACAGAAAACTTGCATCTTGCTCTATTAAACTTCACATCTTTTATTTTTGCAATTTCTAGTACATCTCCTAGTTGTCTGTCATGTTGTTCTAGGGTGGTTCCATAGATAAGAATGTCGTCTGCAAGTATTTTAAGGCCCCCTAGCCCTTGGAAAGTTTCTTCCGTTTTTCGCTGGAACTCATCTCTTGCAGATATCAATCCAACTGGATATCTTCCATAAATTGTGCTGAATGTGTTAAGATCCGATGCACTTTCAGAAAGGGTCAGTGACCAGCAAGGGTGCCGGCAGAAAATTTTCCAGGAAGGGCCAGACGCCAAAATAGCAGGGGCGGTTTGGTGACAGTTTGGTGGTATAGGGAACCCAACTACGACTTTAGCCTGAAGAGGACGAATTTACAATCAATTTAAAATCCTGAAGAGTTAATTGATTTAATTATAAATAACAATATTTTGGGCTTCTCAGTTGCAAAAGACATAATGCCACGCGATGGCAGTACTGGATTCAATCATGATGATTCGCTTTGTTTGTAATGCAATTGGGCTAAGTTAGGTGATCTGTAATTGCGTATAGGCTATAATGAGAGGGGGTTAATCATTTTTTAGATGGGGGTAGGGTAGATTCCTACAAAATTACATTCTAATGGACACTGCCTACTCTTCATACGGCTTCAGATAAATGCTGAAAGATGTAGGGGGGGGGGAGTAGGACTTAATTAAAATGTTTCTCTATACAGCTAAAATTATTCATTCCCATATCTACCAGCACAGAGGTGGAAAAGGCAAGGCAGTTCATCACAGCCCTCCAGGAAATTTCTTTGTGGTGACTAATACTACTATGAACTTAGTTTTCAGCAATTTTAAATGGTGATATTTTTCTTTTTCTATTTATGTGAAGTACTTCAAGGTATTTAAACAAATGTATGTAATGTATTTGTCGATAAGAAAATCCAATTGTAGAGGTTGTGATGGCTTCAGTTATGTAGAAGATCAAAAGTATCACAGTCTTTTCATCTATACAAACAATACTACTCCTTTTCATCCAACCGAAATTCTTTAGTTGTAATATTAACACGGACTTTTCACCAAAATTACTATTCATCGCCAATTTTTTAAGTATGTTCAAATTTTATCCAAAGTAGAAATTGCAAATTTAAACGTAGGAAGGTAGTAATCAACGTACAATTATTGAATTGCAAATTTTAAAAGCAATTGACCAGGGATTTAAGGGACCGGCACCTCAAATTATATCTTGTTTAGGCCTGGGTATGATTTGGAATATAACCAGAAATTAGTTAAAGAAAAAGTGCTTTTTAACTGAAAGCAAGGAACAGATTTGAAACCTATTTGAACAGATTATTCTTTGTACGAAGGGGTCAGTCTTTTCTTTAGCTCCTTACTCTTTACTGTGAATTTTGGCACTTTCCCAAATTTTTAAAGACAATTTGCAATTGAAAAAGGTTTTCAAAGCATTAAAACCTTTTGTTTGATGAGCAAGGGGTTGGGAAGGGGGCATTCCCCCTTATATACAGAATAATTTCCATTTTTTTTATTAAGTTTTAAACTTGCTCCTTACTTTAGGTGACAAACCTTTTCTATTTGTTTAATTACATTTCATGATACTGTAAAGTTTTGTGAATTCAATACTTTTGGTAAGGCAGAAAAAACGAATAATATTTCAACGGTCTCTGTTTGGATCTTGATGGGTAATCGAACAGTTCGTGGTAACGAACGGTAAGTAAGGAGTGACCTGGCTCAATAGTAATCGAAACTCTAAAAAACAAAATTTTGATACCAATAAATATATCAAAAGAATTTGTTTATTATTCTTATTTCAAATATATAAGCTTCATTATTCTAGTTTTACCCATCTAGTATTCTTCTTCATTCTAGTTTTACCCATCTAAAGTTACGAGCCTGAGAAAAGTTGTTTTATTTTCAAAAAAAGAAGGAAAGACCCCTTGGAGTCATAGAATTTTAATGAAAATCACACCATCAGATTCGGCGTATCAAAGAACCCTACTGCAAATGTTTCAAGCTCACATCTGTAAAAATGTGGAATGTTGTGCTTTTGCCAGAAGAAAAATCACGGATGCATGTTTATTTGCTTTTTTCTCAGGGGTCATAGTATCCACCCAGTGGGCCTGCAACGTCGGGAGATGGCTCATTCTAGCGGAAATAAAAAGCTCTAGTGTTAACTGACTAAAAAAATTGTAGGTTAACTTGGTCCCCTCCCACGCAAATTTTTTCCCGAAATCGTCCGATCAAAATTTCAAGATATCTTTTTGGTTCAGTATAGTTGAAAGGCACAATAACTATGTCTTTGGAGATAAAATGACCCCCTACAGTCCCTGGGGAAAGGTTCTTAAGTTATAAAATTTGTCCATTGTTTTATTTGTTATTGGGAAGTATGCATACATTTTTCGGGTGGGTAGGGGAGGACGAATTTTCTGCTGGGAGAATTTTTCGTGGAGAGGGAAGTTTTGCAGAGGGTGAACTTTTCAGGGGAAATTTTACACTCGGTGAATTTGTCAGAAATTTTCTACGAAATTCCTTTATATGTCTTGCTTTCTCTTTATCGATTCAATTTTAAACCTGGAGATGTTAAGGGTAATTGTCCAGGGTAAATTTTCACCAGTATCGAAGTGTCCAGAGGATATTTCTATGGAGAGGGGGATTTTTCCGTGGAGGTGGAAGCAGGTACCCTGGCGCTATTTAAAAAACAATCAGAAATAAAAAAAAAGTTTTTTTAACTGAAAGTAAGGAACAACGTTAAAACTTAAAACGAACATAAATTATTAGGTATATGAGTGGGGTTTGCCCCTCCTCAACACCTCGGTCTTTACGCTACTGTTTAAATTTTGTCCCAATTCTTGAAAAACGACTCTTGAAAGACAAGGGTCACTTAATTAAAACAATAAGTAGTTTTTTTTAAAGTGCCGAAAAACTGTAGCGTGAAGAGCGAGGTGTTGTGAGGGGGCAACCCCCTCATAAACGTAATAATTTATGTTCCTTTTCGAGTTATTATGTTGCTCCTTAGTTTCAGTTCAAAATTTTTTTTTTCTTTATTTAATAAAGCTTAGAGACAAAGTATTTTCTAAAGGTAACGGAAAAAGTTTGTCAATTAAAGTAAAAGTATATAAAAATGAAAAAAGTAAGTAATTATAAAAAATACTCAAAACAATAGCATACTTACAAAAACTAAGATAGAAACTCCCTGCATTCAGGTCTGTTGAGCAATGTCGAAGCTTTGGACGGATATTTTTTAACAATATCGACAGTTTTGAACTTGTCGATGTTTTGAACATCAAACACCAAAATATTCAATTCCTTTAGACTCGGTGTTTATAAAAAGTAACGCATTATCAAAGTAGTTTGTTCAAAGCCAAACATTAAAAACTAAGATTAAGGAAATTAAATAAAAATTTTAAATTTAATATTTTTAATTAAATTTTGAATACCAAAAACCAGTATATTTGACACGTTTATACTTCATAACTGTAAAAAATTATACCTTTTTCAAAGTGACAGCTAGATAAATACAATCACTCCCGAAAAAAACTTGATGATAAAACACAAAAAACGTATCCGATCAGGGGAAAATACAGAAATTCCCAGCATTCCGTTCAGGGGAAACGTTTCTGATTATAGTGACTTCTTATATCAGCTAATGGGTACTCTTGCAATGCAAGCAAAAGTTGATAGCAAATTGCCCCTTATTAAGTTGTTTTCCTTAGGTTTTCTATAATTATACGAACTTTCTTTTGTTCTAATAACTGCACTAATCACTAATACTGGTTAACTGGTTAGGGGTAACTCAGTCAGAAATTAGAACTTGTGTTTTCCTTATTATAGGTCAAACTCTATTGGCAGGCAGCCAACAGTGGGGCAACAAAACAAATTCCATGCTTTTTCCCTATTCTGCTCTCTTTTCTTCGGTTTCCCTATTATTACTTTTTGAGAACTTTGAGAAGTATTTAGCACCACTTAGGTCCACAATTGCTTCTTCAAAGGTTGGAATGGGGTAATAGGGGTGCTTAATAGCTTTGTTAAGATCAAATGGGTCAATGCAGAGTCTAACACCCCCATCTTTTTTTTCGACCAGCACCATTTATTTACTTATTAGTACTAAAATACGGTAAGCTTTATCAAGCTTGTTGCACTAAACAATTATAAAAAAGTCTATGACAATGTATGACAATACAGACATACAATTCTATGAAAAGTAACACACTCTGAAAAGATAATAACTGAGACATCCGGAAGCATACCAAACTAACTGAAAAATATCTGATAATAATTGGAACATACCGAAAAGTAAGCCTACAAAACCAATGAAAAAATACTGGTCACAAATCAGCTAATACAAAAGTAAAAATACTCTCAAAACGGATTGTGATAAGACCTAGTATAGATATCTATAGAGACTAAACTACTTTTAAAAGACTGGACAGTGGTACTTGCAAGTATTTCCGATGGAAGTGGGTTCCAAGTCTTCCACACTCGGTTAGACAAAGAGTTTTGGCCTAATCTTTTCTGTGAACATGGTGGGTAAATTTTTTGTTGGTGTTGACGGGTACTACTGTATCCTGAAAAAGTGAGTTGGAGTGATATTATAAACTCTGCATTCTCTGGTTGTAAGGTAGAAATCTCAGGTAAGGTATGAGTTTGGTGGCCCTACTTTGCACTCTCTCAACCCTCTCTCTATCTCTCTTGTTAAGGGGATACCATACTGATGAGCAATACTTAAGTATTGGATGTATGGTGGATACATAAAGATAACTGAATGAACGAAGATTAAACTTAGAAAATGTAGGCTTTAGATGTAGTAATTGGTAATTTGCCTTATGGGTGATATCCGATACATGTTTATCAAATTTGAGACTTGAATCAAAGGAAACCCCAAGGTCTCGAACATATTCCACGCTTGAAATTGATTTACCATCAACAAAGTAATGGTAATGTTGAGGGAGTCTACGCTAAATATTGCACAGCTTTGCACTTGGTTTCATTGATGAACATAGAGTTTGTAGCATACCAACGGCCCAGAGCATCCAAATCCTCTTGAAGTAAAGAAATCCCTTGTTCACTCAGGACTGACCTATAGAGTTTCACAACATCTGCAAACATTTTTAAGGTCGAATTCCTAATAACACGTGGCAAATCACTGATATAAAGGCAGAAGAGTACTGGCTCCAAACTACTGCCTTGTGGAACTGCACTTATGATAGACATAGGTGATGACAGAGCATCACCTACCGCACCCTCTTTGGTTCTTTGTAAGATAATCCGTTATCCATGCTTTAGTTCGTGGGCCAATGCTACATAGTTGACATTTATTTGTCAGAAATGGGATAGAAATTTTGCCAAATGCTTTGGAAAAGCGAATATGAATACAATCAAACAAAATACCATTATCCGCCATCAATTGAAAAACATGAGTCACCTTTAGAATGTCCGTGTTACAAGATTGCCGTTTACGGAAACCATACTGAGCAGAATGCCATAAATTATTATTCTCAAAATGTGCCTGGATTCTGCTCATCACAATTTTCTCCGTTATACGGGAAAAGATTAATTTATTTGAAATTGGTTTGTAATTTCTTATATGGGACTATGAACCATTCTTGTACAACGGCCTATTAATTGTTCCTTTCCAAGCTGAAGGACATTCACCAGACGAGAGACAGAGATTAGAGAGATATGTGAGTATTGCATTCACCCACTTGGTAGGTTTTTCTATTTTTCTATTATTCCAATATATTTTTGCTGTCAAGTTCTTTTTTCAGTCTTCCTCGCATTGCAAAAGGTACCTTTCTTGCAGGATAAGCTGTTAGAGTGTATCCATCCTTGAGATTAATCTCCCACTCTCCCTCTATTTTCCCAATGCCAGGGAACAATCGTTCATATGGTTGGGGGCGTCCTGAGGCTCATTTTATTAAAGGGGGGGTGATCTTCGTAAATTTTACCGAATCGCTAACTGATTTATGCCGAATTTTCGGCAGAAATCAAGAATTTTGCTAAATTTCGGCCAATTTTGCAAAATTTCAGCCGAAAAATTTTCGCCTTTGGCGAAAATATTACCGAATGCCAAAAAAATGCGGGCCGGTGCGCCCCCTCCCCCCCTTGGGATGCCCCTGAATATGGTGCAAGAACAGTTTTCAAGTTTGGTGATTGACTCTTATCATTTCTTATGTCAACATTAAGGACAAGTTTCACCAAGTTTAGTTGATTGCTTGACTTGAATCCAAGAATAGGAATAGAATTGTCACCAACTATGAAGAATTTGTGTTTTGTTCTGTATATCCATAGCTACATGATAAAATACAGGTTCCAATGGTAGGAATTGTTGTACCACAGAAGCTAGTGAGTTTTAACTTTGTAGATAGTACTGCTGGTTTTGGAGTTAGTAGACAAAAGTAATACTACTATTACTACTACTACTACTAATAACTCATCGCAGCACCAATCCGCCTGAGGCCAACACAACTACGCACGCACCTCCTCCAACCCAATCTATTCAAAGCCTCCCTTTTTACACCCGCCCACGAAGTTCCCATTTCCTTTAAATCTTTCTTTATGACGTCCTCCCACCCCAGACGGGGACGACCTGCTTTCCGTTTAGCTCTAAATGGTTGGCCGAAAAGAACAATCTTCGGCAATCTGTCATTCTTCATCCGCACAACGTGCTCTAGCCACCTCAACCGTTCTTTCATTATAGCCCTAGAGAGCGGTATTGAACCACATTTTTTGTATAGCCTATTGTTTGAAATACGGTCAGTCAGCCGGGTACCCAGATCAATCCTAAAGCAACTTTTCTGGAAAACATCTAGCAAATCTTCATCCGCTTTTCGGAGCGTCCATGCTTCAGAGCCATATTTGACCATTGTCATCACTGTAGCTTCTAATATTCTAATCTTGGTTTGCAGACTTATCTTCCTATTCTTCCAGACTTTTTTTTAACTGTGAAAAAACACCCTGAGCCTTGGCTATTCTATATTTAACATCTTCACTGCTCCCACCCTCTTTACTAATAATACTTCCAAGATAAGTGAAGCTGCCCACCTGATCAATCTTTTCATTACCCAACGTCACCTTTTCATCTTCACTTATTCCTAGCCTTAATGACATAGTCTTCCTAACATTAATTTTAAAACCAATTCTAGCACCCTGAGCTCGCAAATTTCTAAAACTTCATTCAGTTTGCTCACACTTTCATCTAGGATGCTTAAATCATCAGCATAATCCAAGTCCAGGAGACTGTTTCCTCCCCATTTGATTCCGTGGTCTCCCATTGCCTTTCTTGTGCTCCTTAAAGGAAAGTCCATCAAAATAATCCATACAAAGGGGGAAAGAACACAACCCTGCTTAACTCCTGATTTAATACAAAACCAGCTGTTAACCTCATTTCCTACCTTAAAAGCAGCAGTGTTATTCTCATACATAGCACTAATCACTTTAATGTATTTGTCTGGTATACCATGCAAGGATAAAACCTTTACTAAAACTCTTCTATCAACAGAATCGAACGCTTGCTCATAATCTATAAAACTGAGGACCAAAGGCGTTTGAAAACTCAGGCACTTCTCAATTATTAGCCTAAGAGTAAAAATTTTGTCGACACATCCTCTACCTTTTCCAAAACCGCACTGCTCTTCTCTTAAAACTTTGTCTACGGCATCTCTCAATCTAAAAAGTATCATATTACTAAGTAATTTACTACCTACAGAGACCAGACTAATGCCTCGATAATCACCACACTCACTTTTATCACCTATTTTATAGAGTGCCTTAATTAAGGTATTCCTAAAATCGCTAGGTACTTCCCCTTTTTTCAAAAATCATATTCATAATCTTCAGTAACTTATTTCTAACCTCAGAGCCACCATATTTAAGAAACTCATTTACCACCCTATCACCACCTGGAGCCTTATTATTATTTAATCCTTTTAGTACTGTTGCTAATTCCTCCTCACAAAACAAATCTTCCTTCACATCAATGGTATCACAAACTTTTTCATTTTCCTCTATATTTTTTCCTGCAACTCTATCTCGGTTAAGCAAATTCTCAAAATGTTCGGCCCATCTCTCTTTAGTTTTTTCCTTATTGCTAATTTCGACCCCATTCCTGTCTTTAACTGGGCCAAGTACGGATTGACTACTCCCTCTCAATTTGTTAACGTGCCAGTACAATATTTTATTATTATGCCGTCTAGCTGCATCTTCCAGATCCTCGGCAATTTTATCCATGGCCTCCACTTCACACCTCCTTAGTTCATATTTTAATGCTTTCTCCACTTTCTTTACATTTCTTTTGTTTTCATACGATCCATCACTCAGATAATTCTTGTACAAGTCCTTTCTCCTTTCTATTAAACATAAAGCTTTTTCACTAATACTGTTAGCTGCAGCTCTAGCTTTCTTCCCTAATACACCTTCAGCAACTTCACAAATTATTTTTCTAAAATTATTCCGACCATCTTCCACATTATCCAATTTTAAACTCTAAAGTTTATTATTCAACTGTTCCTGGAATGTTTCGCTCAAATTCTCATCCTGGAGTCTACCAATATCATAACTTCCCGAGAGGTAGTTATCCTTCCGATATTTCAGCTTTAAATTAACCCTTGACACTACTAGATGGTGATCTTTACTTTCAACATTAATAACAGCACTCCTATATACCCTAGTATCTTGTTTTGATCCTGCCAGTCTTCGGTTTACTATAACATAATCAATAAGGTTTGCTGTCTTACCATCACGTGAATAACATGTTAACTTATGAGCCATTTTATGACCAAACACCGTATTGGTTATAATTAGATTGTTATACCTACAAAATTGCAAAAGTCTGTATCCATTACTGTTTTCTTTTCTTACACCAAATTTACTTAGGCTGGGATACCATCTATCCCTATTTCTACCAACTTGGGCGTTAAAATCTCCTAGTCTCCTATCGTATTTCTACCTGGGACCCTGTCTATTTGATCCTGCAACTTTAAGTAAAATTCATCTGAGTCACTAGTATCTCCGTCAGTCGGTTCTACAGGGGCGTATACTACTATAACTGATACCCTGAACTTTCTAGTCATAAAATGAGCAATTAGTATTCTATTATTAATACCTTCTCAGCCTTAACAAGACTTAGCAGCTTCCTTATTCATCATGAGCCCTACTCCCTGTCTATCCAATTTTCATGTTCTTTAAATCATTGAAATTATTTTCGCCTCAGGAAAAGCAATGATCCCGGATACCAGTGCAGGACGGGGATCACATATCTTCTCAAGTCTACACCAAAGTGCTTAAGCCGGCTTAGAACTGGACAGCAAGAAGTCCCTGGGACCTCCATGAATAGAGGCTTTGTGCAATCCTGGGCCCATCTTGGTCACAACATGGTTTTCAGCACTTGGCGATGCTCTTTTATCAACAAGAGTCGAAATCCTGCACAGACTGTCTCAACCCTATTACTTCCGACTCATTATATATTCATGCCTACAAATATTATGCTACTACGGGGAGGCAACCCATAATAGATAAATTAGCTAGGAAGAGGTTTTTCAGCCCAAAGACGCCCATCAAAACATACCAAGCCCAGAAAAATTGCCCATTAGTCAGAACCCCGTACGAATGCTGTGTCGTTTACTAGGCTATAATTTCCTCGAGGGGCGCCACTCCTCAAGAAGGAATAGAGTTGACCGCAAGGTCCCCAGTCTTGCAGGTACCACGGAAAGGTCGAGGCAGCCCTTTGCAGAGGCCGTTGTCCATTGATCTGGATATTACGCCCTGCCACAGTTGTCCTCCTTTAGAGGATCCTCCCACGATGGTGTTCTGCATCACCATGCAATTTAACCCATTACTGGGAGAAGGTTTGCAACTCATGGGACTTGTGGACAAACCAGTGGGCCCTTTTGAGTGTACATTTGAGGGGCCTTCTTCCTCCTCCGCCTGTATTTATGACCCCGGGCAAGGGTGCCCTAGTTTCTATTATGGACCCCCAGGGACAAGGTCCCCCCTTGGTCCGTGCCTCCTATGGAGGTACCCTACATATTTGTAGAGCGTTCCCCTATTGCCACCTGGGGACACGCTGAAAGGCCTGGGGGAGGCCAGTTAAATAATGTGAATGACAGCATATTTTTTAGCACATTTCATTAAAAGCATAGACAAAAGGTGTACCTTTCCGCATACTCCCCCAGATTCCTCTAGGTTCCCTTTAGCCAGGGTGTGGCACCCACTACTCTGGGTCGACTCATGCTGAGCTTACAGAGTCACGCTACTGACCCCCGTTCATTCCAAATAACCATCTATGCCAGGATTTGAAACCCTGTCCTAGCGGACAGAAAGTCTCAAATCTAGGGCAATTAGCCAATCGGCTAGGATGGCTCTCTATACCTTTTTCGCAAATATAGTTACTTTTTAGGCAAATGACTTAACAGCACATGGCATCAATTCCAAACAAGATGCAAAGACACCCTCAGTCCAGAGGTCATTAGTGCCCGACAATTTTCGAGTCAGGAACACGCACGGCTTGGCTGTATCTTCAGTAAAAACACCATTCATACGAAAAAACACGACTATCCAACCCTACAACTGAACCCAATACCTTTCCACAGAAGGGTGAGAACGGTGTTTGCTCAAGCCCCAGTGTCAATCTTAAGGCTGATTGTTCATCTTTAATGGAACAAAAGCCTCAGCCTTATTTCTATCCTGTTGGACAATATAAAGAAGAATCTCCTCTTCTTTGACTCCCTCTGAAGCTTTACTAAATTCAGTGTCCCCAATGGTATGCATTGTTTTGCTTCGACAGACTTTTGCAAAGTGATTAAGTTTTTCTAGACTTTGAGCATGCTTCTCCTTTTGCAGGGCAGGTATCCCCAGGCCCATAGATTCCACCACAAAGGTAACATTCGGTCCCTTTTAGTCGTAATCTTCAGTCTCCTGGTTTTTGCTGTCTTCTGTGGCTTGTGTCAGCATCTTGTTTGAGGGGGAGCTAGTCTTCGAAGCCGCGCCACGCCGAAATGACGGCTGCGAATGTGTGATTCAGTATCGGCGGTGGGGCACCGCCAGGCACGCCGAATTTTTTTTGGCGGCGCGCCGCCAATTTTAGACCGGCGGCACGCCACGGCGCGCCGATTTTTCTGATTAAAAATAATAATAAAATTCCACTTCACCAAGCACGTTCAACCTCGATTTTAGTAAGGATTTTTAAATGGTTGGCTAAAAACATACAAGAACAATATGACAAAACAGGAATTTGTTGGGCCGTGTGGAAAGTGTTTATGTTCACCGTCGATCATACCAAGTAGAATTCTCATTTTTAGCCACTAGACCCATGGACACCTATGTTGTGTTTATGTTTAACATCGCATTGTTCCTATAAAATCCCGTGTTTAGTCATTTCCTTCTTGTTAATGATTTGGGCTAATGTGTGCATAACTTTCAAAGTTTGAAGTTCAAACATCTCCTGTTCATCAAATAAATACGAAAAGGAAGTGAAAAAAAAAACAAATAACAACATCGAAAAAACACTGTATACAAATCAGATACCATGGTTTAAGAACACCAGCAATTTTAAATCAGTGGTTACATCACTTCAGTTACAATTGATGTAACAAAAGTGAGTTTGTTCACTCTGCCTGGAGCCATTGATCTTTTTGCATTCACAATCAGTCCTGTCGTGCTAAAAAGCCGTTTAGCTGGGGCACATGTGGCCGGTACAGCCAGAACTTGACGAGTGTTAACTGCCACTCGCGGGATCTGATACTAGTATTGGACCTTGGGGTCCCACAGAATGCCGCAAATGCACTTCTTCTTTGTATCTGCTGAAATACGTTGTTTTATAAGGGAGAACAAACCTGCACCTTCACCATAGGGCTCCTGCGCCCTACACTACAGGAGGAACTAAACTGCACCCTCTTTTCTTATCAACACGGAATAACCCTCCGAAATTCTTTTCTGAAAGAAGTGGTCAAGTTATAACGTTTCAAGTCAAAGTTTAAGGCTACTTCAACTTCAGTGTGCTCTGCTAACTGTGCAAAAAAATTGTAATTCATTTCTATAGATATATTTCTATACTAGCTCTAGATAATCTACCAAGCGGGAAACTACCGCAAATCAGCATCGATAAATAAATGGAACCCAAAACGAACAAAAATAACAATAAATAACTGAGTCAAACTCAAAACGAGCAGAAATTAACATAAGTTGGGCTCAAAACCCCTATGCCTTCCCAAGGCCAGAACATAATTTTCACTTTACTGAAAAAATATAAATGTTTTTACTTTTATAACTTTAATAAATCAAATAATATTAACATTTTGATTACTAAATATCAGTATATGTATATTAAACTGACAATGCATATTCATTTGTATTTTTTTCAGTAAAGTACAAATTATGTTCTGGCCTTGCAAAGGCATAGGGGTTTTGAGCCCAACTTATGTTAATTTCTGCTCGTTTTGAGTTTGACTCGGTTATTTATTGTAATTTCTGTTCGTTTTGGGCTTCATTTATTTGGGTCGGTCGAAAACAGGATCAGCCGCTTTGTGGCATGTTTGAAACAGGTTTTTGTGTGGCATGGCCGCATAGAAACAAAAATGAATTCTTGTCGAAAAGGGGCATGTTTAAGAGCTGACGTCACAAGACTTGTTTTGTTTCTTAAGCTAATACGAAGGTGATGATATGCCGATTCTAAACCAAAAACGACTCTATCGAAATGTGGCATGTATAGGCATCATGTCAAAAAACTGGTTTTTATCACAAAACTTGAATGTCTCTTGTTTTGGCTTTTGCCAAGGATACAAAGACATATCGATCGTATATATGGGTCTGCTAATTACGAGTTATGGAGTTTGTACTTTGAATAGAAGATGGCATATGAGACGCAAATCTCTTATTCTCTTAACCCAAATCTCTTAACCCAAAAAATATATCAAACAGTTCGTGGTAACGAACTGTAAGTAAGGAGCGACCCGGCTCAATTATAACCGAAACTCTAAAAAACGGATTTTTGATACCAATAGATACATCAAAAGAATCAAATTTTAATTCTGATTTCAAGTATATAAGTTTCATCAAGTTTAGTTTTACCCATCAAAAGTTAAGCGTCTGAGAAAATTTGGCTGATTTTTGAAAAAAGGGAGAAAGACCCCCTAAAAGCTATAGAAGCTTAATAAAAATCACAACATCATATTCAGCGTATCAGAAACCCTACTGTAGAGGTTTCAAGCACCTATCTACAAAAATGTGGAATTTTGCATTTTTTGCCAGAAGAAAGATCACGGATGCGTGTTTATTTTTATTATATTTTATTTTTTTCCCAGGGGTGATCGTTTCGACCCATTGGTCCTAGAATATCATGGGAGGGCTCATTGGAACAGAAATTAAAAGTTCTAGTAACCTTTTAAGTGACAAAAAATGAAGGGCAACTAGGCCCCCTCCCAGGCTCATTTTTTCCCAAAGTCACCTGATCAAAATTTTGAGATAGCCATTTTGTTCAGCATGGTCAAAAATATGATAACTATGTCTTTTAGGATGACTTAATCCCCCGGAATCCCTGGGGAGAGGGCTGAAAGTTATGAAATTTACCAAATGTTAACATATAGTATTGGTTATTGGTAAGTATACAGACGTTTTCAGGGGGATTTTTTCTGGTAGGTGGGAAGGGGGGGGGGTCGGGGGTTATATGGGAGGATCTTTCCATGAAGTAAGTTTTCATTGGGGAAGGGACATTGCTATGTGGGGGGCGCCGCATTTCCAAGAATTATTAAAGAAAAAGATCAGAAATTGTATTTAAAAAAAACAAGTTTTTCAACTGAAAGTAAGGAGCACCATCAATACTTAAAACAGACAGAAAATATTACGTATATGATTGGGTTCAACCCTTAGTCAATACCTCGCTCTTCAAGGCAAAGAATTTTAGTACTTTCATAAGAGCTATTTATTCTAATTAACGGCCTTTGAGATTAAGGAGTCATTTTTAAAGAATTTGAACAAAATTTGAACTTTAGCTTAAAGAGCAAGGTATTGACTAGGGGGCAAACCCCCTAATATACGTATTAAAAATCAATGAATACAGAAGTTCGTTACGTAAGTTAATTCGTAAGTTACATATATTTATTACTAATCAAAACGTTCGTAAATATAATCAAACAAGTTTTGAAAAAGCCATTTAATAAAAAAAAAGTAAAATTAATATGCAAATTTTATTTTATTATTCATGTACGGTGAGCCAAAATCAAAACCTACATTAATTCAAAAACGTTCAAAAATTAAATAAAAAAAACAAGTTTTTTTAAATGAAAGTAAGGAACGATGTTAAAACTTAAAACGAACAGAAATTATTCCGTATATGAAAGGGGCTGTGCCCTCCTCAACGCCTCGCT
>JAQQPU010001140.1:2033-56939 GCA_029168905.1 Artemia sp. Kazakhstan ARC1039 | reverse complement strand
AATTTGGCTCAGAAATTTCCCTGAATCTTACCATGAAAAATTATTCCCCCGGAAGGGCTTTATACCACTCAAGGACCCCCTTCCCACCAAAAAATACCACTTCCCATTATAGTTTTTTTTCCTATTCTGCAATGAGAAATACTATATGTGAACGGTGGGCAAACTGCGTAACTTGTAGTTCCTTCTTCTTGGACTATAAGGGATCATTTCCTCCCCAAAGATAAATTATTGGACCTTTCTACTGTTTAAATCAAATTAATAATGCCAAATTTTGATATGTCATTATATGGGTAAAAAGAGGCGTGGAACAATTGCTAGCTACCCTCCAATCTTTGGTTATTCTCAAAGGTCAGTAATATTTGTGATTCACGATCAAATAAGCCCTCTTCTAATCTTCTAGGTTTGGTTTGCTACAATTGGGCATGGGGAACGAAACATATAAACCCGTATCTCTTCTAGTAAAAAGTACAAAATTCAAGATTTTAGATAGAAAATAGGAGTTAAAAACTTGTACACTTAGGCTCTCTAATCAGAAAATAATAAAATGAAAAATAAAATCAAAACAGGTGAGAAAACAAGGATTTTGTCAGCCAGTGGCAAACCATGATGACGAAGAAACAAGCGAATATTTCTACAAGGACCTCCCTCAAGCTGTCCTCAGTGCTAAACTTGATATGAAACCAGTGATAAACAAAATTTCTTATTTGAACGAAAACCATCAAAAATTTTTAACTAAATGTTTTATACAATCTCTTTCCAAAAAATATAATTTATACATAAAGGAAACAAATATATTTGCAAATAAAATGTCTACTAGAAGTTAAAAACGTCTACACTTAGGCTCTCTAATATGCTGAATATTAACGTGCTTTACATTTCGATGCTGTTTCCTCCTTTGTCAAAAATCAGGTGAATTTCATCAGGCCCGTAGAGTTTGAGGAATAAATTTTATTTTTTATTTTGATTGTTGTTGGACCGAGTCGCTCTTTCCTTACAGATCACTAACACGAAATACTTGATATTTAAATACGTTCTAAGACCACACTGGCTAGACTTGACATATGAAACTCAGAGAGGAAAGAAAATAATAAAATGAAAAATAAAATCAAAACAGGGGAGAAAACAAGGATTTTGTCAGCCAGTGGCAAACCATGATGACGAAGAAACAAGCAAATATTTCTACAAGGACCTCCCTCAAGCTGTCCTCAGTGCTAAACAAAAAAGAAAGAAGAAAAAAAAAACAACGAAAATTTAACCTTTCGAAGTTTACCCGACAACGACAAAACAGACACTCAAAGTGTCTATGGATTTGACAGTGGAAGAAGACACAACCATGTATTTTATAAAATAATCTCTTATTTAAAATAAAGTATTTATCGATTCAACGTTACTTGTAATTTTTTTTCTATATGAATGAATACTAGATAGGAATGACACAAAAGGCTAAGTAGAAACAGAGTTGAAGGTATAGAGTGAAAGGATATAAGGATAAAACAATAGCTCCAGAGGGAGCTAATTAGAGGGTTAGAATCATCCCTTTCCAGTGAACATGGCCATTTAAATCCGTTTTAACAAGAGTCCCACTTGATATGAAACCAGTGATAAACAAAATTTCTTATTTGAACGAAAACCATCAAAAATTTTTAACTAAATGTTTTATACAATCTCCTTCCAAAAAATATAATTTATACATAAAGGAAACAAATATATTTGCAAATAAGATGTCTACTTTTATTTTTGTACATTCTACACCTTAGAAGTAGGTATTTATAAATCCTAAGTTGAAAAGACATCCATTTTTTAAAAAGGGGTTTATCTCTCACTGCCATCTTTATTTCAAAGTACTTACTCTACCACTGAATTCCAGCAAACCCTTAATTATTCAATGCAAATGAACTTTTGCCATTGGTTTCATATTAGCTTATAGAACAAAAACCAGTTTTTCGACATGATGCCTATACGTGCCACATTGCGATAGAGTCGTTTTTGGTTTAGAATTGGCATGTCATCACCTTCGTATTAGCTTAAGAAACAAAACAAGTCTTGTGACGTCAGCTCTTAAACATGCCCCTTTTCGACAAGAATTCATTTTTGTTTCTATGCGGCATGGCCGCATAAAACCTGTTTCAAACATGCCACAAAGCGGCTGATCCTGTTTTCGACCGACCCCATTTATTTATCGATGCTGATTTGTGGTAGTTTCACGCTTGGTAGATTATTTGATTTTAATTTTGCTCATTTTTGGTTTAATGGAGTTCTTTACTTTTCTTTGAAAAAAATTATTTTTTGGAAACACTTTTTTTAATTAATTTCTTTTCGTTTTATATTGACATCGTCTTTTCAGGGAAAAAGAAAATAATACTTTAAATCTTTTCGTTTTTTTAAGAATTTATAGCTTGGCCTGCTATTTGTATGCTGGAAAACAATTTTCAGCAAAACTTAACAACATAGACCCTAATAAAAATCTGGACACAAATAGTAGTGTTTAATTTAGTTTCATACCTCCTCTAGTTGGCCTGAAATGGAAAACTTGATAAAATTCGCAAAAAAATTTGTTTACTTTCTTTGATAGCTTGGATACACTTACGCTATTTTGATTTGGTCAAATTTTAAGAGCAGAAGAAGCCCTGAAAGTTTGAACATAATACCTCAGTCGTTCTTGGGATACTGCTGAGATGCCTTATTGGGAATTAGCATAAACACAGTGCAATTTTGAGTTAATCTTAAGGCAACATTTACTTTTTACACATAAAGGCAAATGGGAGGGTGGGCGTGGGAGGGGCGTTAGTTTCCCTCCAATCACTTTCGACTATTAAAAAGGACATCAGCCCTTTCTATTTTCATTCGAATGAGCCCTTTTCGAAGTTCCTACGACAACTCCTTCGATACGAAGTGTCCTGGTCTAAACAACAACAAAAAAAATGATACATTATACCCACATCGATCTCTACTATAAAAATGTCAAATCTTCCAATAACTTTCGATTATTAAAAAGGGCACTAGGCTTTTCAATTTCCAAACTAATGATCCCTTTTTGAGTTTCTACGACAACGCTTTCTATAAACACCGTATATGCCCCAAGGGCATAAATTACAACCCTTACCTTAAGGGCTGTGAGGGTGGTTGTCATCCTCTAAGATCTAATTTCCAGAACTTTCAACTATGTTAAACCAAATGGCTATCTCAAAATTTTGATTGTATGTGTTTCGGGAAATGGTGGGCGTGGAAGGGGTGTTAGTTGCCTTCCAATAATTTTCGACTATTAAAAAGGGCACAAGCCACTCCAATCTCTAATTGAATGAGCCCTTTTCGAAGTTTCTACGACAACTTTTTCGATATGAAGTGCCCTGGTCTAAAGGAAAAAAATAATAAATAATACATTGTACCAAAATCGTTCTCATATACCTCCGGGGCATAAGTACAAAACCCTTGCCCTAAGGGTTGTGGGAGAGTAACCTCCTCAAAAAACATATTTTCTTTCTGGAAATCAGCTACTCTGAACAAAATGGTTATCTTAAAATTTTGATTGGATGTGTTTGGGGAAACGTTGGGCGTGGAAGGGGTGTTAGCTGCCTTCCAATCACTTTCGACTATTAAAAAGGGCACTAGCTATTCCAATTTCCAATCGAATGAGCCCTTTTTGAAGTTTCTACGACAACTCCTTCGATACGAATTGCCCTAGTATGAAAAAAAAACAACAAAAAACAAAAAAAAAATAAAAAATACATTGTGCCAACATTGTTCTTTGCTTAGACAGCTCGATTGCGCTGCCTATGACAACATCCTGAATTGCCTAATGCTCTTTTACCTATCTCTTTTCATCCGAAAAATCAGAAAGAAAAATTAACAGAATTATAAAGTGGAAGGTAAAATTTTTGTTTCAAGAAAAATTTCTTTTTCTCCTTCCTGCGAACCGATATACATGGCGAGCCCATGATGACAGCATTTATTTTTAAGAAACAGATTAGCCGGTATGACGGCTGAAGCCTGGAGGTCGATATTGATAACCAAAAAAGAGAGAAAAAAAACAAACAAACGGTGGCGTATTAGTGACGCCACCGCCGATAGAATCAGCGGCGGCGTCAGCGTGCTGATGCAAGCTCGGCGGCGCGCCGCCGTTTTTTTTTCGGTGGCGCGCCGCCGACTTTTCGGCGCGGCTTCGGGGTCTAGGGGGAGCGATTATATTCATTTTCAAATAATTTGAGCTTTGCCTGGGTCGTTTCGTACACTCTTCAAAGTTCTATTGGTTTTTCTAGTGTTAGGCTGTTTCTTTCTACAAATAGTTTTTCACGTATTCTGGGATTTCTAATACCACAAACAATTTTGTATCTATTCATCTCCTAAGGATCAAGATATTGGGGTCTGGGTAATTCTCCTCCTGGACCTCGTTTTGTCCCCCCAGACACCAATTGGCCCCCTAGCTGAAATTTAGGTTCTTCCAAAATTTTGTCAAAGCTAAGATAAACCTGCATAATTCAAGCATCAACAGAAACAGAATAGTTTTTTTAGTACATATTTACCTTTACAGAACTATAAAGTACCTTTATAGTACTAAATAGTAATTTTATGGTACCAAATGTTTTTTTTTTAATTTTTGCTGTCATTTTCACTTGATTTGGGAAACTGGCTCCAACTTCCCCCCCCCCCCCTCGCCCAGAATTTTCACGAAAGTACGCCACTGTACATAATGCATGTTCAGACTAGAGAGGGCAATTGTATGCACAAAGCAAACCATTAGAAGAAGAAAAAGAAGAAAGCCTAGGAAGAACAAAAGCCTGAAAAGATTATTATTATTTTTGTGAGTGGGGAAGGTTTAATAACCTTAATACTGGAAATTGCTTCTCATCTTTAAAAATTCTTTAATTTTAATTATATTAATCTGGCAAATGATAGGCTTTATTCCTTGCAGCACCAAAAACCTGGAAATAACAACAGCCTAACAGGAAAACAAATTATCAAGGCTGATAGGCTATCTGGGTAAAGGTAAAAAATAGCAGCTCTTAAAACAGAGACATATTAGAAAAAAGAGAGGTTCATTTTTTAAATTGCTAATTTTATGCTCTTTTTTCGCCTAGGCCTAGTTTTGTTTGCATTTTGACAATTCATCCCCAGTCCCTCTAACTGTCTCATATGCTAGCCATATGTGGCAGAATTCTACTATAGCTACTTTTGGCTATCTTGGAAAGGGGTTAGGTTAGAAAAATTAAACTTTCAGGGGTGGGTCTACAGGCTAAATTATGTAATAGGAAGGTATTTTGAAGTATGTACCTCCACTCCTTCTCCCTCTAGAGGGCCCTGACCTTTGATAACCTTTAAAAATCTGTCTTATGAAAGTAAAACCTTGCAAAATAGATCTTCTGCTTAAATTAACTACAACAAAATTGTTTTGCAGCTTCACAACTTTGTTCAATCCCAATTTATAAGGTTTTAAATAGGCTATATGCAAATACATTTCCTAAATTTTGAATAACTGAAAACTAAGGTAAAATTGATAGCCTAGAGACCTGTCATGTAGGCAAATTTCAGGACCCTCTAAAAGGGGAAGGAGTGGAGATAGGTAGGTCTACTTTGAAATAGGCTACCTTCCCAGAACATATTTCAGCTTGTAGACCCATCCCTGAAAATTTAATTTTTCTAACCTAACCCCTTTCCAAGGTAGCCGAAAGTAGCTAAAGTAGAATTTTATCAAAAAAAGTAACCAAGAAATTTATAGAATTCTCACTTTATTACAATGTTTTAGAGGTAATTACTTGGGGAGAAAAAAAGAGAGAGAGAGAAAAGAAGCAGAACAGGACTGTCATCCTAATCCAGTAATTGAGATAAATGTGCACTTGAATGAGGTTTTAACCTTACTCATCCATCCAATTACCTAGGACAAAACAGTATAACTGAACCATCTACCAAAACAAAAATGTCCAAATCCATGCAAAGTCATCATCAATAAATGTAAGTCATTGTAAATTTACAAGCAAAAGCACCTTAAATCTAGCAAAATATCTCAATGAAAGGTACTGATTATATACATCAAGCATCATTGAATCATATTTCATTGTTTTTCCCATTTTCATCTGTTTTTTAACCAGTTTTTAGTAATTATAATGTTTGTGTTTTCTATATAGCCTAAGGCAATATGAGACACTTGAGGGTTGTGTGTGATTTTCTACCTGAAATCAGATAGAAAAAACTCTATATTAAAAGATTCTCTAAAAATGTTGGGCTAATTAATACTTTCACAATTGACATTGATCTCTTTTTCATGTTTGGGGCCAAGTACAGCCATAGGCCTAGGCTCATAGGTAAAGGCAAATGGGAGCCTGCTGATTTTGTAGCTTTGCCATTATTTTCTGTGCAGGACCTTATTCAGTGGTTATCCTCTCCTGATAAAAGGTGCTAAAACAGTACTACTCAAATTAGACACAACAAAAATGTGTTAAGCCTCATAGCTTTGCTTAATCCTTACTTATAAAGTTTTAATAATTTGTCAATATCAAACTTTGGGTAAAGCCAAAACAATACAGCCACCTCCTACAGATATTTTGGGACCCATGGAGAACACCATTTCTAAAACATTTGTAAATATACATTGCAAATCTGTTGGTCAAATAGCATTGTGTGTCATGTCTGATATCTGTGTTTCAGATACAGTTGAATTTCATCATTTCTAGTCTTTGGTTTCTTAATATAGCCTAGGCTGTATGAGGACATTAGAGGAGAGGGAGAGAGGCTAGAGATGAATTGTCAAAAACACAAACAAAACCATGAAAATGAGCATAAAATTACCAATCCAAAAATGTCTTTGTTTTTGTTCTAGCATATCTCCTTCTAGAGAGTCACTGTTCTAGACATTTGCTGAAACCCTTGATGAGGCTCAAAAACTCACTATAATACTAGGAATGTTACTTGCAAAATTAGAGCCTATAAACTAGAAATTAAGATCCCAAAACTAAGGTAACACATTTTAAGGCAAAATTTAGACAAGTATACCTGTCATGTAGGCAATCTTTGGAAAAATTCTAGTTTAGCCTTTCTCTTTGTTTCTATTTTTGTCTTTGCTTCTGTTTTTTTTTCTCTCTGTCATTTTCTGTTTGTATGAAAATAGGTTTTCAATAAATAATAATATATTATATTATTATATAATATAGGGTCTTTATAATGCTGGTCTTAGTGATTGCATATAAAATTTGGATTTTTTTTTTTTACCTGGATTAGGCATTGATTTTTACTATGCTTTGGACCTAGACTAGCTTTTAGCTGAGCTATGCAAAAATGATAATGTTTGCACATTCAGCTGTTCTTAATGTTAGACAATTAAAAATTTGATTGGTGGGTATGAACAATGAAGTTAATCATGCAGTGAAGTTTTTTTCTGAAAACATTTCCAAAGATGCTCAAATTGATTTATGTGCAGAAATATACCCTAGTAGCTAAGCAGCACCAAGTATATAAGGGGATAATGCCTCCATTTGGCATGTGAAAGACATTGATTGATTTGCTTTAGAAGTGTGAAAATGATTATTTAACAGTGCTGATGTACATGATTATTTGACTGACTGAAGTACCTGTAATTTGTGCTGTTGCTTATTGCAAACATGCACCTAGAATTTGTGCTCTGGGCTGTAGTCTTAACTTCATCAAAGAAAACATAAAAGCTTATGGTTTAAATTTTCTGTCACTTCCCATTCTTTGTGCCCATACTGAAAGCACCACCACCATTGTCATTTCAAAAGTGCCACTGAACTTGACAACCCTTCAAGACAGACTCATGCTATTAATAAAATTTGTGGTCATGAAGCTATTCACAGTATAAAGCCCCATGGCAATAAGTTATTTGTTCAGATGAGTCTTTTTTGCCTGAAGTCCCTTCCAAGTCCTTCTTTATGTAGAAAGTCCCTTAACTCCATAAGTCCCTAAAACTCCCTGTTTGGGAGCATGGTATATTTTAAAACAGAAGCCTGATATATTTGAAAGATGCTCTTTAGATAATATAGCTTCTCCACAAATCTGGTTGTCTCTTGGTTATGCATTCACAGTTCAGAAAGAAGCACCAAAACAGTGGGAATTTTGTCTGTGGCCAAAGTGTCTACGAATTGTCATAAACATAGGCAGCTAATAACAGCACAAAATTGGCCTATATGGTGGGTTGGATAGATGGGTCATATTGTGGTACTGTTGAAGGATTAGAGAGTAACATTGGACTATAGAGTTGTTGGAATAGATTGATCATATTGCAGTAACATTCAAGAATAAATAATTTCCTGTAGCTTCATAAAATGAACCATACCAGTATGAATTTGTTTGAATTGACTTGTATTCCAATAGTACAAGTTATATGTTAATTCTCTCTAAAGGTTAGTTAACAAACTAATAGCAGGTTGAGTGAGAAGAGGCAAGCACCATGGGTGGAACATTCAGATGGCGAAAATCTTGCCATTTCCTGCTGTGTTTAAACCTACTTGTCTTTTGGGCCTCCCAAGTGCATTTGGGGAAGACAATAGGCAGTTGCAAATTTTGTTGTTCCTGGTTAACTAAAGAAGACAGGAGTGGCAAAAAAGATTAACAAGGGGTGTAGGATTGGTGATGATGAGTTTTTTTTTACTGCAAAATATGCAGGAAAAACATTAGCTGTCACAATGGTTTTTACACCTTGAATCAGCATGTTTCATCAGACAAGCACAAGGAACAGTTTGTGATCCATCTCAATTTGTTACAGTTATGAATTATGATTGTGTGGATCTGCTAGGCAATGGTCCCAGTTTGAAAAGCAATCAGCTAGCAATGGAAATAAAACTTTTGAGATGTTTTGCAACAAAGATGCTGCATACAAAGGAGAAATTATCTGGGTAGTTGAGTCCTTGCAAACGTCTATGTTTGCAGCTTCATGTGACAGAAACATTGTTTGAAACCCATGTTCCCTGGTAAGCTACCTCCCAGAATGTTGATGAGTGCAAAGTAAGCTATGTACTTGACAACTGATAGGTAAGCTCACTTTGTCTTTGAATATGATGAAACCATATACAGTGAAGGAAAAAAAAGAGCTACAGATTAGAGTGCACTTTTGTTCCTTTTTAAGAGATAAAGTTGCGAGCAGCCATCTGGTGATGCATTTTGTGGAACATGTAACTGGTGAGGACATTGTATAAAAGCTGATGTCATGCATTGGGAACAAGAATTTACCTCTTGAGAGACTAATAATGTCAGGTAGCAATGGGCCTAATATCAGTAAAAAGGTATGGTTGCAAATGAGTGCATGGGAGAACAAAATGTCTTCAAAAGAGCTTGTGAAGATTGGAATGTGTAACATCCATGTTGTGTACAAGGCATTCATGAAAGGGCTCCAGGAATTTGACAAGGAGTCATCCAATTTTGTTGTAATTTTTTCTTGGCTGGCCTACACAATGTGAGGATTTTCGAAAATGCCAGAAAAAGAAAGGCATCCCACACTTTAGTTTTGTTCAGCACATCCCAACAAGGTGGCTGACATTGGGTCCTGCTGTTTGCAGAGCAATTGATCAGTGGTTGACACTCTTGGAGTATTTTTTACACTATGTGCCATTGAAGAAACATTTGAAAAATGTTGTGTAGTCAGCAAAGTACCTCAGGATTGTAAGTTACCTAAAAAGGCAAAATATACTTGCAGAGCTAGAATTCATGTATTCATCATCAGAGCTTTGTAAAAACTTCACTGCAGAGTTTCCAAAGAATGGTTCCCATGTGCACACTGGTCATGGTGAGCTGAAAAACTTAGGCTACTTCCCACTGTTTTGGCAAGACTTCTAAAACCTGCCATTCTCTTGTCTGCTGATGAAATTTCTACCAGTTTGCTTGAGAACTTGGACAACTATTTTCAGGACACTATTGCTGGTGAGTAGGTTGAGCTTGCATTAGATACTCAGAAATCCACCATTGCTGAAAGGCAAGGGTTTTGTCAAAAGGTGCAAAGGTATTTCATGGCAGCTGCCACCCACCAGATCTGGGATTTTTTTAGGGGGGGGGGGGGGGTTGCAAATATGTCTTTTCAAAAAAAAATTTAGGGGGGGGGCAAAATAGATTGATCCAATAAACTTGCATTAGGAGCAAGTTTAGTTAACACAAACTTGAGTTAATTAAGTAAATTACACTACTACAGACTATGCTAGGGGGGCACCCCCCTGGATCCCCCACTGACTTGATGAAGCAGTGACCTATCTCTTCTAATAGTCTTCTTGAGGCACTTAGGTGCCTAGATCCCACAGAAAGGAAAATTGCTAGAAGTCTATCAGATATAGTTGTGCTTGCTTGACAGATCCCAGTAGGAGTAAGTGTTGAAAATGTTAGAAGTGAGTGTATATTGCTGCAAGCTGAGACCGCAGTAGAATCAACACCATCATGTGCCAACCATTGCTGGAACACATCTTCTCAATGATGGATGCTTTTGTTGGGCAAGAGTATATGCTTGTGTTGAAGCTTGTAAAAGCTACATTGATATTATTGCACAGCAGTGCTGACATAGCAAGTTGGACCTGATAATTAAGTTCACCAATCTCTGAAAGAAGTGAATGAGTCAGCTTGCAAGCTGAAGTCTAATGAATTGTTTTTACCTGTTTCTAGTCTTGAAGTCGCTTTTCTTTTTATGTTCTAAATAAACATAACTGAAAGTTTGAACAAAAAGAAAATAGAAAAACAAAGATAACTGAACCATCTCCAGGAAAAACTATTTCCTTCCAAGGCTCATGAATATGATATTCTTAGGGTGACTTGGCCACCGTTTCTGATTCATAAGCAAAGGAATGTTTTGACCATGAATGACAGTCAAAATCATTTACCACTTTGGTCCTTTTTTTACCCCTATAAGTCCCTTGACATGTTGTCAAGTCTCTTTTCTAATGAACAGGAATCATTCTGAGTCCTGTTAGTCAATCTGCAGGAAAGGATTTCAGCAATGCTGTTCCAACCATTTTGAATAGCTATGACGTCTTAAAATGCAAAAAGAAATTTCATGGCATTTTTAAGGGGGTACCCACTAATTATGATGTGATCTTTAAGGAATGTGAAGGTATTATTGATGCTGAACGTTTGTAAATATCCCTGGCAGTGAAAATAACCTTTGCTGATGCTGTAGCTTTAAGTAATAGCCTATGACTTGTGCACAGGGTAGGTTATGAATTTTTCTAGGTCTCTGAATTCCTATGCTCACCCTGTTGCTGCCATAAATGTCAATCTCCCAACAACCACATGAAAGCTAAATGTGATAAGCCAATAAAATGCAGTTGCTGTACTGGCCCTTGTGTATCATCCCATGATTCTCCCTGTGATGTTGATCTAAGTGTCCTAATTGTGTAGGTAGTCTTGTATTGTATATACTAAAATGTCTTGTTATGCATGATACCCTTAGCAAGTGTGTGATTCAAAAATACTTTTGAATCATCTGTCTCAATCTGCTTGTTTAATATGAATGGCACAAAAGATAAAAATGACTCAATAAACAAAAAAAAAATTAACAATCATGACATTTTGTTTGTGCAAGAAGATTTACTTCTTGCCATCTCCATTAAATCTCTACAAAGATGCAGCCAGCATATTATGCTTACTATCAATGCCCACAAAACAAAAGGCATGTCTTGTGCTATCAGACAATTAGCTACATCTTTGTCACCAGTCTTATTTCATTCCTCTGATAATATTATGGCAGTACAACTTGGTAACCTTGTATTTATAAATGTATATCTTTCCTACGATAGAAACATCTAGCTTTACTTGCTAAATTTTTATAATGTCTGCTCATCTCTCTGCCAATGTTCCCTGTTCTGTTGTTCATATTGACAAAGACAAAAATGATTTTGACCACCTTCCCCTCTCTCTTACTGTGACATTAACTGCTTATCTATCTAATGATTCTTGTGTTGCTACTAAAAAAAAAAAAATGGTGTGTGAAATGTGAGTAGAGCAACAGCTCTGTTGTCTTGCATCAAGATCCCTTTTAATCTACTGTGCATGAGTGTTTTTTTGTGACAAGCCAGAGTGCAACTGAATGCTTATTACCTTCACTTAGTTGAGTGCATGAAACAAGCTGAGAGTGTGGTTGTCCTCTTGTCCAGGTTAAGCTGAAAACTCAAAGTCTGATTCTGAAAGAAGCCACCAGTCTTAAAGCTGCCAAAAATTCATATTAAACACTGGCTTCACATCTGGATTGTGTATGAATGGCCCTTGCAAGGCCAAGCATTTGATATGAAAAGTAAGACAAAAGTGGAGTTTAAGTGTTATTTTGTTTGGTCTGTTATAATGGTGCTGAGTTCCCTAAAAGTGCAGTAAAATGGAAGGAAGTCATAAATGTGTCTATATTTGATACATTTGGGCCAGTAATGTTATCCCAGATTTGTCTGGGTGTACGCATTAATACAAAATATTTTTAGTAAAATTTAGTAGGGTTTATTATCATTTTCACTGCTTAGTTTCTAAATGCTTTCCACCTGAACTTTTGCAATGTCATGTATTCCTATATCAACTAAAAGTATTGTTAATGGTTTGCTTAAACTTAAATCTAAATCAAGTGATCCTGATGATATTAGCACTCATCATTTTCGTTGCGATTGTCTGGCATATAGTTGCGATTGCAATTCATATAGACCAATCACCAATGTATGCAATATTAGTAAGATTTTTGAACATGTTCTGCTCCCATATATTCTTGAACAAACTGCTAAAGTCTCAAACCAATTTGAGATTCAACATTTTATTGGGTACTACCATGAACATAAGATTTTAGGTTCAGTTCTATATGATACCTAGCCTTTGCAAATATTTAGTTGGAAACCCAATCCTCACCTCAGGGACTATCAAGCGGCAATGTTTGTGTTTAATTGTATGCATAATCTAGTCCCAGAAGTTTCTTATGAGTTTTACCATTTCAGAAGTTCTGTTCATGAGCATCATACAAGAAGATGTAATAACTTGGTTATGGATATTGAAAATAGTGTGAATCTGGTTTTACTTGAAGTATCTTGGCCCTTCTGTGTGAAATTTGCTTCCTGTGAGTGTTAGGGCTGCTGAGCACCTCCCACAGTTTAAAAAAAAGGTTAAAAGAGTATTTCTTGGGGAATAATTATTTGGGGAGGGGGTGAGTGGGTTATAGGGATGGAGAGAGGAGCGGGTTGAAGGGTTGGGGTGGACAGATTTGTATTTGGATGGTAGTTGTTGCCCTGGGGGTGTTTGAGAGAAGGGGATTGTCTTTTTTGAAAATTTGCCCCAATTTTAGTGATTTATATCAGTAATAGTTGTATTTTTATTTGTTATGTAAATAAAAGTCAAAGTCATAATTTGTTCTGTGGTTCCTCAATAGTTCGTAATGTTGCGAGTTTATGGTTGTTAGGGAGTTTATGGTTGTTATTTGTTCTACACTCCCTTTGTTGTTGTTTGTTTGATGCACTCCTGGGCAGGCTGCCCACTGTGCATGTCTCCTCGATTTTATTGGAGCCTTTCAGGGTGAAAGAGTTTCTATGTCAAAATTCAGCTGCCCAGCTGTTGTTCTGTCATGACCAAGGGTCAAACAATTTGAATTGCCATCTGGCTTTTGTCACTGTGGTTAGAGAGGGGTTTTGAAGAGTCTCAAGGCAAAATCCATTAAATTAATGGCAAACTATATTCAACTCTATCTAATGATGTCACATTTGAGCCTCCATATTTACAATTCAAACACAACTGGCGGATATGATAATTTAAATTGATGAGCTTGGCTTGCAATATATACATACACATACCATTAATTTAACTGTACAATATTGAAATAATGTGCAACAATATTAATATACATATATATATAATCATTAAAACATATTACAGCACTAAGTGTAGCTTAGTATCTACAATAAAACAGCCTAATACTTCCACGAATTTTTTTGTATCCCATGGTGGTGCCTGTGCATACCCAGGATACTTCTGAGTGTGAATGCACCAAAATACTTTAGGCAAGCTTTTTCAGTGACAATCTAGATGTCTCAGTGTCACTCCCTTTTGTGCAACTCCAGGTTCTGAGAGATGTTAAAGAAAAGTGTAAGATTGGATATGTGAAATTGTACCTAACCATGGAAAATATTCACACCTAGCTTTAGCTAAAATTTAATCCACATAATGTGATCATTCTGTCTGGTTTTTAAGTGGTATGTATTTGTTATTGAATTAGAAAGATTTGCACCAGATCCGTGTTGCCTATTTTAGATATTGCAATTTTGTGCTGTATCTTCCCACTTTATATCGTAATGCATGTATTGTTGAGAAGTATGGTGCTACTGACAATATTCAGTTGTTTGAGTTGTTCAGTGCTAATTTAACAAGACATGGCTTTGTGTCTCTAGGTCCAAACCATAATATTATCCATGTGTTTTTGTCTGAGATAAAGGTTTAAGTTATCTATGTGTCTCTGTATTTTCTTTCTCTTTCTTTTTAGTGTCATTTACTTTTTTTGTTTTGTTTAAAAGTGGGGTATAAATGAATTATTACTGTAGGAGAGTATGAGAAAAATAAAGGAAAGTACATTTCTTAACCAAACACACAGTTATAAACAGCCTAAAGTTTTAAACAATCATTAATTCATTCATTTCATTAAAGGCTATATGTACTTTAATCTTACTTAGGGATTGCTTATTCATCTAGGTGTACCTGGCCACACTTTAGGAGAAAGGGTTTTGTAGAATTGTTTCTAGGTAGGGAGGGGGAGGAGTGATACTCGGCACTGGAAGTATTTTCAGGAGACTTTCCTTTTCTCTGTTTTTGGGGGGAATATGGTTCTTCAAGTCAGTCTTAGCTGTGGAGGGTGTCTTCATTTTCCTGAATATTCAGGAATATTTCTTGCATAAGCTATTGTCTGAAACAGGTACCATGATTACTTTAAGAAGATGAAGAATGTGGTAGCTTGCCTGTTCAGTTTTTTTTTTTTTGTCTTCACATGCTAATATTGTAATACTTTTCCAGTAAGGAATATCTGCACCTGCTACTATGGGGTTACTCCTAGTTCAGTCAAGTTCTGTTTTCACAACTTTGCAAATGGCATCTATCTATTTTAGAATCAATAAGCTTTATGATTTGTTGTTGCTAACTTCTGTGTAAAGATGGTTTTTATATGGTTTCTGTTCTGGTGCAGTAAATTATAACCTTAGAGTTTCAATTTCTCACCTTTCACAGATATGCACAGGCTTGACTACCAAAATACAGGAGTGAACTGAACACTATTCTTTCTAAGATTCAATGGAAAATGCTAGAGGGGAAATTTGATTTTGTTATTCTTAAGGACACAATCTGGTATTTTTTAGAGATGATACTTGATAAAAGAAACAGAGTGCTATTTTTGTTTTTGACAATTAAAAACAATAATGAAGGGTTGTAAGTAAGAGACTGCTTATTCTAATACCATGCCATGCAAAAATCTCAGAGTTTTAACTAAAGGGGCTCAATACTTGTTTGTGTTTTAGGAGAAAGTCATGGATAATGAAATTGAAGTTGAAGAAGGTGAGTTGTCTGATGGAAGTGATGAAGAAAATATTGAATACGTCCCTTTAGATAGACCCCAGCTACAACCTAGAAGAACCTTAGATACTCCAAACCTCCAAGAGAAGCTTAAGTATGAAGTTAAAAAACCGACAGTTAAATTTGACTCTGAATCTGACAGTCCAACATCATGTGATTCTGATGAAGATGGGCCAGCTCCTCTAAAACGTAGAATGATTAGTTCCCCTCTTTATTCTCAACATCCTATTGTTACAAAAGTGCCTAAGCAAAGAAATGATATTTGGAGTAATGCTATACTAGAACAAACATTTGAGGAAGACGTTAAGTCCTTTAATATCTCCAGAAAAACTAATGAGGTTAAACGTGATGTTGAAAGTTTCTTTTATGATGTAACCAATGAAAATGGTGAAAAAGTAGAAATTGAGGACTGGAAAGCGGATGTAGCAGAAGTTAAAACTGAAGCTGTCAGGGAGGACTTTGATCAATTATTGACAAAAGAGAAGGAAAGAAGAGGAGTAAAAAGAGAGCATAGAAAACCGAAGAAAAAGATCCAATCAAAGAATGATGGTGCTCGTTATTTACAACCTCTTGTTACTACAGCAGAAAGTGAGAATGAAGAAGTGGCCAAAGATATACAAACGAAACTCTTTGAAAGTAACTATGATCTCATTGAAAAGGTTGTGAAGACTTTGGGGAAGGAGGCAGCAATTCGACTTTACAATGAAACTCGTGATGTGGAGGAAATGGGTGGCCTTAAAACTGCAGACAACTATAGGAGGCGAACTTCTGGTGGCGTTTTCTTTTTCTTAGTTAGGAAAGATGACAACTTTCCAATGAATTTAGTGACAGAAATCTTTAAGCCACATAATAAGAAAATAGCTAATGTAAAAAAGAGAAAGAAGATAAACAAATTTAAAGAAGAAATAGAAAAAAAGAAGTTTCTTTTGAAGCTACCTGAGGAAGGAAAGACAAGAACTGATGTGATAATTGAAGCAATGAACAAAAATGCTGGAAAAGAAGGAAAGACTAGAACTGATGCAGTAACTTTGGAAGCAATGAATAAAGATGCTCATATTTCTAGGAAAGAAGGAAAGGCCAGAGCTGATGCAGTAATGGAGGCAGTGGAGAAAGAGTCTGGGGAAGTGTCCAGAGAAGAATCCGCTAACAATCAGAAAGATGCTGCTTCTTTTGTCGAAAACGTTCCTACACCTAACCCATCTCCAATTGATATGGTGGATGATTATTTTGATGATTGTGTTACTTTAGAGACTTTTGAAATATTTTAAACTTCTAAAATGTCTTATTGACATAAATTTAAAATGTGACACTAGTTGTATTATTGTTCTACTGAAATCAATTTTGAAAGTATTTATGTTTGTATCTGTGGTTTCAGTTTCTGATAAAATGAAATGAATAATTTTATTGATATTTACAATATTGAGTAGAATTAATTTTGTTACTGTTTGATAGAATTGACAGATATTGTATTTTGCTTGGAAAACAAGGGCTAAATGTGTGCTAATACTCCTAGGTACATTCATTCTGGAAAAGGGAGTTTCAAGCAAAAACCAACTTACTATAAGCACAAGGTTAACTGAGGCTTAACCTTGGTAAACGATTAAAAAAACATCCTGGCCAGGGGCGTATGCAGGAGCGTGCCCCCCCCCCAGTTCCTCAGTGTTGCTGAATTTCTTGTTACTACTAATTCAAGTTATCATATCATTGTTTTTTTTATACCCCCCCCCCCTCGAAAAAAAATGTATATGTGCTTCTTCCTGGTAGCCTCAAACACTCATGGCTTGTAAATTATAAATTTCTTTAGCAACTTCTGGGATTTACTGCTGTTTTGCCACATTTTACCATTTTAGTTGAATAGAAAATGGGTAAATGAGTTGGTACACAATTCCATGTTTTGACTGACACCTTAAAATTGTTGTACTATTAGAATATTAACCGCGTCGCTCTCGACAAGCACAATCTGTCATCCCTCATCCGCAGAACGTGCCCCAGCTATCTCTTTCTTTCTCTCATTATAGCCCTAGAAAGTGGGATTGAATCGCATTTTTCTTACAGCTTGCTGTTTGAGATACGATTAGTCAGTCCGGTTCCCAAGACAATCCGTAGGCAATTTCATAGGCAGCACGCTAGCGCTGCCTAAGTAAAGAACGATGTGGGCACAATGTCTTTTTTTTTCTCCATACCCGGGCACTTTGTATCAAAGGAGTTGTCATAGAAACTTTGAAAAGGGCTTCTTCGATCGGAAATTGGAGTGGCTAGTGCCCTTTTTAATAGTCGAAAGTGATTGGAGGGCAACTAGCCCCCCCCCACGCCCACACATTCCCCCAAACACATCCAATCAAAATTTTGAGATAGCCATTTTGTTCACTGTAGTTGATTTTCAGATAGGAAATATCTTTTTGAGGAGGAAGCTCCCCCACATTCCTCGGGGCAAGGGTTTTAAGTTTTGCCCTAAGGGCATATAAGATCAATGTTGACACAATGTACAGTTTACTATTTTTTTCTTTAAAGCAGGACACTTCATATAGAAGGGGTCGTCATAGATACTTCAAAAGGGGTTCATTCGATTGGAAATCGAAAGTTCTAGTGCCCTTTTTAATAGTCGAAAGTGATTGGAGGGCAACTAGCCCCCCCCCTAGCGCCAATCGTTCCCCCAAACATATCAAATCAAAATTTTGAGATAGCCATTTTATTCAGCGTAGTTGATTTCCAGATAAAAAATGTGTTTTGAGGAGGACACTCCCCCACAACCCTCAGGGCAAGGGTTTTAAGTTATGCCCTGGGGGCATATAAGGTTTTTATAGAAGGCGTTGTTGTAGAAACTTTAAAACATGCTCACTCGATTGGAAATTCAAAGGGCTAGTGCCCTTTTTAATAGTCAAAAGTGATTGGAGGGCAACTAGCCCCTCCTCCCCCCTCGCCGATCATTCCCCCAAACACATCCAATCAAAATTGTGAGATAGCCATTTTGTTCAGCGTAGTTGATTTCCAGATAGAAAATATGTTTTTGATATGATATGATATTTATTTCAAAAAATGACTATCACAAGCCCCAAAGGGCCGAATTCGCATTTTGGGGTCATATAATAAGAAAAGACATAGAAATAGCACAACAACTAAAAAACTGGCTAAACAATGCCAAAAACAACAATATCAGAAAGGCAAAGCCATTCATTAGTCTAAAAAACAAAAAGTGTCAAATGTAAGAAAGTTAAAAAGGCACAAATTAAAACAAAACCAAAAAGAAAATTTGAGATAAAAATAGTGTTAAAATGGTTTAAAAGAGAGTATACAAAAAGGGGAGGGAACGGAAGAGCCAAACGGACACCAGCAGGGGTATCACCAGTACAAAAAAAAAAAAAAAAAAAAAAAAAAAACTAGTGGTTTATTTGATCAGTAATGAAGGGGACAAAGGTTTTTTCATATCTGGAGGTTAAACAACGGATGGGGGACAAGATAGGGATGGGTTCAGAAACAGTACGTGGCAGGCGGTGTCTGAATGGGGAGTGTCTTTTGGGGAAAATTTTTTCCGTGCGAGGGTTTATTATTGCATTTTTTACAAATTGGAGGCACAGCGTTCCTCTCCTGTGCTCAAGAGTTTCCTGCTTGGCCTTTTTTAGAAGGAGTGAATATGGTGCCAAAGTTTCTTTAAAAATTATTCTTAGGGCTCTTTTTTGAATAGATTCAATTTCATCACGGGAGATGCCAAACTGGACAAGCATATTCAAGATGCGGGCGGACAAAGGAAGTGTAAATCCTTAAAGAATGGGATGGGGGGATGTTAGATTTATTCAAGAGCTTAAGGAGAAACATGGACGAATTAGCTCTACGGACAATATCTTTCACGTGGATATCCCACTTTAAATTAGAGGAAATTGTAACCCCAAGTAATTTAAAGGAAGACACAGAAATATCTGGGGGGATAGGGTCAAGGAAGGCGGGAATAGATTTCAAGAAATTTATCGTCATCATATTTGATTTAGTGGAATTTACTTTCATATTTAGGTTCTTAGCTTCATCCGAAATGTGTGATAGAATTTCAAGGGGGTCACTTTTAATATTCCTGTGACATACTTCGAGGATCGTCAAGTCATCCACGTATTTCCACCTTTGGGGGAAGTCCTTACCAATATCATTAATCATGACTAGGAATAAAAGTGGTCCCAATAAGGTTCCTTGAGGAATTCCACAATATATAGGGAGGGGGTTAGAGAAAATATTTTTGTATTTAACAACTTGGGATCTATTTGAAAGAAACGATATAACAATATTTTACTAACAGAGGATCAAGTTTAAAGTTAACCAGTAGTGAACGAATTAGGGTGGTGTGGTCAAACAGGTCAAAAGCTTTTTGGAAATCAACTAAGACAAGGTTCAGCCAGACATTTGGTTTATCAAGGTTACTTACGATGATATGCATTAAGTTCACAAGGTAATGGGTGGTGAAAGTTTTCTTTAAGTTACCAAACTGCCGGGTGTCAACTCCCCCACAACCCTCAGTGCAAGGGTTTTAAGTTATGCCCATGGGGCATATAAGGTTTTTATTGAAGGCGTTGTCGTAGAAACTTCAAAACAGGCTCATTTGACTGGAAATTCAAAGGGCTAGTGCCCTTTTTAATAGTCGAAAGTGATTGGAGGGCAACTAACCCCCCCCCCTCACACCAATCATTCCCCCAAACACATCCAATCGAAATTTTGAGATTGCCATTTTGTTCAGCGTAGTTGATTTCCAGATAGAAAATGTGTTTTTGAGGAGGACACTCCCCCACACCCCTCAGAGCATGGGTTTTAATTTATGCCCTGGGGGCATATAAGGTTTTTATAGAAGGCGTTGTCGTAGAAACTTCAAAAAAGCCTCATTCGATTGGAAATTCAAAGGGCTAGTGCCCTTTTTAATAGTCGAAAGTGTTTGTAGGGCAACTAGCCCCCCCCCCCCCCCCATCATTCCCCCAAACACATCTAATCAAAATTTTAAGATAGGCATTTTGTTCGCGTAGCTGATTTCCAGATAGAAAATATCTTTTTGGGGAGGACACTCCCCCACAACCCTCGGGGCAAGGGTTTTAAGTTATGCCCTGGGGCCATATAAGGTTTTTATAGAAGGCGTTGTCGTAGAAACTTCAAAACAGGCTCATTCGATTGGAAATTCGCACTTCGATTGGAAATACGCACGATTGGGAATTTGCACTTTACTGAAAAAATACAAATGAATGTGCATTGTCAGTTTAATATACATATTCTGATATTTAGTAATCAAAATGTTAAAATTATTAGATTTATTAAAGTTATAAAAGTAAAAACATTTACATTGTTTTCAGTAAAGTGCAAATTTTGTTCTAGCCTTGGGAAGGCATAGGGGTTTTGCGCCCAATGTTAATTTCTGCTCGTTTTGAGTTTGACTCGGTTATTTATTGTAATTTCTGTTCGTTTTTGGTTTCATTTATTTATCGATGCTGATTTGTGGTAGTTTCGAGCTTAGTAGATTATTTGATTTTATTTTTGCTCATTTTTTGTTTAATGGAGTTCTTTACTTTTCTTTGACAAACTTATTTTGTGGAAAAAGTTTTTTTAATTAATCTCTGGAAAACATCTAAAAAACCTACTCCGTTTTTTGGAGCGCCTACGCCTTAAAAACATACTGTCATCGCTCTAGCTTCCGATATTCTAATTTTGGTTCACAGACTTATCTTTCTATTTTTCTAAACTTTTTTCAACTGTGAAAAAACACCTTGAGCCTTGGCTATTCTATTTTTGACGTCTTAACTGCACCTACCTTCTTTACTAATAATTCTACCTAGGTAAATAAATCTACCCACTAGATCGATCTTCTCGTTACCCAACGGTAATCGACGCGATGATTGATATGAACGATACGTGTATTTAGATAATTTGAATGTATTGATTTTGCGTTAAAATATTTGTTTCTGTGTTTTACAAAACTTTCCTTTTCATAACTGGAGGAAAATTCTAATTTGGTTTTCAAAGTAGGTATTTATGGTTCTCTTCACAACCATTACGGTTCTTATTTTGGAACTTTTTGAATGGAACTTTTCAGGTTCAGTCCTGAAAATTTAAAATATCTATAAAAACCGTCTTAAACATGTAATTGCCCGATCAGTTTCAAAATATTTTTAGATTAGTTATATTGCAAGCAACTTACCAATTAATTAGCTGAAGTGATGTCAATAAAATGGCTAGCGTAGGGTTGGACCCGCCTTTAGAGCTATTTTTTCTGTTTTCTAGACAGTATTTGTTTTCAGGTTCATCATGTGTTGGTTACATCGCCATATTCTTTATCGTCCGCATTCAACTGAAGTATCACACGCTTTGGCGAGGCTATTTAAATCGTTGACTAAGAATAAATTTAAAAATGAAATTTCCGTTGGAAAATTATCTAACGGTAAGCATTCTGAGAATGAGAAAAAATGTGCAGCGGCTGTATTGATCCCTTTGTGCATTACTGATGGAAAGTTGTCTTTGTTGTATACAGTTCGGTCAAAAAATCTCTCTAAACACCGTGGTGAAGTAAGCTTTCCAGGAGGAAATAGAGATAAAAACGACGTTAGTCTTATAAATACAGCCTTAAGAGAAACATATGAAGAAATAGGCATTAAAGAAGAACGAGTCAAGGTCATTGGTCAGTTAAACCCACTGCAGAGTATGAAAGGCAACTACGTAATGCCTTTTGTTGGTTTCATAAATAATTTCAATTTAAAGGATCTGAAACTAAATCAGAGTGAAGTTGATCAAGCGTTTGTAAGGTTTGTTTCTGACTTAAGTCATAAAAGTGTTTACGGCGTTACTCAGTTTCGCACATTTGGGGATTTTATATTACCAATTTATAGAGGTGAGCCCAAAATTTGGGGACTCACTGCTATGATGACACATTTAACTTTATCAGCAATGCTTACCAGTGAAGAGTACCCATTGAGGCTTAAGATGTTGAAATTTAGGAGTTGAATGTTTTTTACTAATATTGAACTCGTGTTGACTTTAATAATAATAATAATAATAATTTTATTATAAGCCAAAAAACAGGCCATACAGAACAGTATTCTTAATCACACTCCACAAGAAAAATAACATAAATATCAAGTTTCACTCATTGATGTCTACGCTTCATTTACATATTTACATAACTGCCTGATTGACCTTTTTACAGTCGTTTTCAGGATCCCCGGGAACTCCAAGTTACCACCCTCAAAATACTTTTCCCTTAATAGAGAAAGTTGCTGGCACTCGGTGAGAATATGGGCGACATTTATTTAGTTATTTTATTATTTTCGTTATGCTGAGTAAAATCAATTAGTAGTTTAGTATTTGAATGTTTAAGTTCTTGCTCAGGTTAGTAGTCTGCATATAGGAAACAAAAGATGAAACTTTGCTTTACCGTGGGTTTAGTAGGAAGCAAAAACTACTAGCGGCACTGAGAGTGCAGCGTTATCCAGCAGACCAGAAAAACTGAAAACAACCTCACAAATACTCTTGATGTTGGATATTGCCGTCACAAGGAGACCTCTAATATCAAATTCAAAGGGTATTGGAACCCGATAGAAGAGGAAACTTTGTTATTTCAACTTGGGTTCGATTACAAAAAAAAATGAAGAGACCTTTCGTGGTTGATATAAAAGATGGTGTGGTATCTGATGCACTCCTGGACGGCCCGCCCACCGTGCACGTCTTCTCCATTCTATCTGAACCTTTCAGAGAATGTATACAACTAAGATTGTGACATCAAAGATAGTGTACAACAAGCTGCGAAAGCTCAAAAATTTTAATTTTAACAAAAAAATATTAGCAACAGTGGCATTCGCAGTAGATCTATAAAGTTGATATTTTTCAGGTATTGTCATACATTTGTTTTCACTAATTATAGTAAATTTTCTGTGGAATATTTTTTGCAGTCAAGAGTCAGATGTATGCACTGTTATTTAATTATGCATAGAGAATTTATAAAATAGAATTTGTTTCTCCAAAGGGCTTGTTGCTACCTGTTTTATCAATGCCAATATAACTAATGTGATATAGCTAAATCTGACGCGTGGCAACTCGGAACAATCATATATCATAATGTCCAAATTTTGCATCTTCCTTTTTTTTCTAATTTAACTATCTTATTTCTTATGTTAAAATAATCTTTGTTTGTCTTTTGATCAGTGCCATTCTACTCTTTTTGTAGCCGCGTCTATAGATCATGTTTTGTTTTTGTTTTACTCTCTCAGTTTCCCATATTGTTACAAACATTCTTTTGTGGACATGTTGTGGTGAGGTGACTGTCGCCACTTACAATGTCGAATAAAAGATCTAAAGCTGAACCGGTCTACCATGACAAGACAAAGAAAAAAAACCTTAGAAAAAAAACACCGGATCTACAGCAAGTAGGAAGAAAAGAAAATCACAACAAATATTTCACCTGTTACAGAACTAGGTGTCTTCAGTGTTAACACAAGAATAATATAAAACATTACAATTCTAAAAAAAAGACATAAAATCAAAAAAGAAAAAACAAATATCAAACCAAATATGCACAATTCGTACTCCATTATTAACACAGCATTAGTATACACGATTAAAGATATTGCCTCTAACAAAAGCAACTGGATAATAACAAGAAAATAAATTGAAAATGAAATTAATTGTTCTGTTGGAAAATAATCTTTTTGTTGGCTTCCAATGCGATTATTCTTTTTGTGTTTTATTTATTCTAATCCCCTTGTGATTCTGCAAGACTTTATTACAATTTTTTAATATTGCCTCGTTTTTATGAATAATATTATGAATTGAATCATTATTTTAATTTTCAGCGTGTGTGTTGATTCACAGGTCAGCAAATATGCTTTATTATTATTTATAAGGCGTCCCTAGCCCATTGTATAAAACTTCTATTATTAGATATGGTTGTTCTAATGATCAAGGTTTTCCACAACGGGTAGGGAAGCCTTAGAAAGAAAAAAAAAACATATTTAACATATTTTTACAGATCTGTCAATCAACACAGACACTGGAAATTAAAATATTGATTCGGTATAAGATATTATTTTAAAAAAGGAGCCCACATTCAGTTGAAAAAAACTTGTTTTTTTATATAATGTCTTAAAGACCTAAAAAATATCCTCGCTCGAAATGTCATTTAAGTCGGAACTATTAATGGTCGAGAGACCGGAAAATCATTTTTCTTCGATTCTACTCTCTTGTAAAGTAGATAATAAAATTAAGTGACTGCTATGCTTGATTTGCAATTTTATGGGACTAAAAGCTGAAAATTCACTGCAAGTGATAATTAATCTGTATTTTTTTTTACTGTTTAAGTCAAAATCTAGTCAACACGAATTACGCCTAGAATGCTTGTGAAAGGCTTTGCAAGTCAAGTGACCTAGGTAAGTGGAAATTGGTAAAACTAGTGGAGATAAAAGTCATGCTTTCTTAACCATCTAATACATTTCAAAATACATGAAAATACAAACATACAACAGTTTAGGTGTCGCTATTAAAGAAAAACTGTCACCAAATGCTGAGTGACGTTGGGCTTTTTTTCTTTACACCAGAAGTGTCAGTTCTACGTAATCTTTAGTGCCAATGCAAAAGCTCTTTGAGAACTGAAATTCCATTTGACTTTTATTATATGTGGGACCACCGCTTGTACCACAATTATATCTGGGGCCAACGCTGGCACCACTGTCCTTACTGGTTGACTTGAGGTTACCAGCTACTTGATCTCTAACGCCACACCAGTGCCACTGGTGGTCTCGTTAGAATATGGTAACACGATTGAGCGATTAACCGAAAAAGGGTTCTACAGTGCCTTCGGGCGCTGGTATGGCAACTAGTGTGCGTGTTAAACGTTTACTATCTTTTCAAGGACCAAACTATTGGGCTCGGGGTACCACAGTCTGTGTCACCACTGAAAACTCTACCCATCTCTTTGGAAGGTAAACAGACCCTCCTGTCGCTATTTTGATGACGGTACTTCTTGCAACGCTTTTTCTTACCCTGCCTGGGTTCGGAGATAACAATCTTACACAGCTGGAGAAAAATAACTCAGTTTTAATCTCCAGAAGGTCAACTCTCACAAAACATGCACTCTAAACTCTACAACTTAGACTTTGAAGTCTAGAAACAAACTAACTACAAAATCACAAAAAACCTGGTGTATGGGTTGACCCTAGATTGGTCCTGGCAAATTCTGTAAATGAGAGCTTCAAAATCAATCAATTTTTCTGCTACTACTACTTACAACTCACCGCAGCACCAAGCTGCCTGAGGCCAACACAGCCACGCACGATCCTCCTCCACCCAAATCTATTCAAAGCCTCCCTTTTTAAACCCTCCCACGAAGTTCCCATTTCCTTTAAATCTTTCTATATGACGTCTTCCCACCCCAGACGAGGACGACCTGCTTCCCGTTTAGCTCTAGACGGTTGGCCGAAAAAACAATCTTCGGCAATCTGTCATTCTTCATCCGCAAAACGTACCCTAGCCACCTCAACCTTTCCTTCATTATAGCCATAGAGAGCGGTACTGAACCACATTTTTCGTACAGCCTATTGTTAGAAATACGGTTAGTCAGCCGGGTACCCAGAACAATCCTTAAGCAATTTCTCTGGAAAACATCTAGCAAATCTTCGTCCGCTTTTCGGAGCGCCCATGCTTCAGAGCCATATTTGACCACTGTCATCACTGTAGCTTCTAATATTCTAATCTTGGTTTGAAGACTTATCTTCATATTCTTCCAAACGTTTTTTTAACTGTGAAAAAATACCCTGAGCCTTTTCTATTCTACTGCTAACATCTTCACTGCTCCCACCATCTTTAATAATAATTAAATAAAAAAAAACAAGTTTTTTAAACTAAAGTAAAGAGCGACATTAAAACTTAAAACAAACAGAAATTATTCCGTATATGAAAGGGACTGTCCCCTCCCCAACGCCTCGCTCTTTACGCTAAAGTTTTTTATTGTTTTAAAAAATAAAATTGTGAGACAGAGTCAAACTTTAGCGTAAAGACCGAGGCGTTGAGGAGGGGACAGCCCCTTTCATATACGGAATAATTTCTGTTCGTTTTAAGTTCTAATGTTGCTTCTTACTTTCAGTTTAAAAAACTTGTTTTTTTTATTTAATTTCTGATGTTTTTTAGTTAATGCTGCTTTTATTTTTGCTCACCGTCATTGAATAAGTAAACAAAATTTGCATAAAAATTTTACTTTTCTTTTGCTAAATGGCTGTCTCTAAATTTGGTTCTGACGTAATTTACAAATTAACTTACGTAACGAACTTCTATATTCGTATATTTTTCTTCTGGCAAAAAATACAAAGTTGCAGATTTTTGCAAATATGAGCTTGAAACCTATGTTATAGGGTTTTCTGATAAGCTGAATCTGACGGTGTGATTTTCATTAAAATTCTTTCACTTGTAGGGAATGTTTCCCCCCTCTTTAAAAAATCAGGTAAATTTTTTCAGGCTCGTAGCCTTTGATGAGCAATACTAAACTTAATAAAATTCATATATTTAGAATCAGCATTATAACCCTATTTTTTTGATACATTTATTGACATCAAAGTTCCGTTTTTAAAAGTTTCTATTACTATTGAGCCGTATCGCTTGTTTTTTTTTTTTATTGTTTTTTTTTTATTACGTATATGATGGGGTTCTCCCCTTAGTCAATACCACGCTCTTTACGTTAAAAGTTAAAAAAAAATTTAATTCACAAACCCCTGAATCACAAAGGCCTCTTTTAATTAGAATAGATAGCTCTTTTGAAAGCACTAAAAAAAACTGTAGCGTAAAGAGTGAGGTATTGACTTGGGGGAGAACCCCCTCATATGCGTAAAAATTTCTGTTCATTTTAAGTTCTAATGTTGCTTCTTACTTTCAGTTGAAAAAACTTGTTTTTTTTTAATTTAATTTCTGATCGTTTTTTAAATAATGCTTGGAAATCTGGCGCCCCCTTCATAGAAATGTCCCTTACCCCAAAGAAACATCCTCCATGGAAAGATTCTCCCGAGTAGCCCTCTCACGATATTCTAGGACCATTGGGTCAATACGCATCCGTGATCTTTCTTCTGGCAAAAAATGCAAAATTCCAAATTTCTGTAGATAGGTGCTTGAAACCTCTACAGTAGGGTTCTCTGATAATCTGAATATAATGGTGTGAATTTCATTAAGGTTATATAACTGTTAGGGGGTCTTTCCCCCTTTTTTCGAAAATCAGCCAAATTTTCTCAGGCGTGTAACTTTTGATGGGTAAGATTAAACTTGATGAAACTTATATATTTGAAATCAGAATTAAAATCTAATTCTTTTGATGTATCTATTGGTACCAAAATTCTGTTTTTTAGAGTTTCGGTTACCATTGAGCCGGGTCGCTGCTTACTTACAGTTCGTTACCACGAACTGTCTGATACTACCAAGGTAAGTGAAGCTGCCCACCTGATCAATGTTTTTATTCCCCAACGACACCTTATCATCTTCACTTGTTCACAGCCTTAGTGACTTAGTCTTCTTAACATTAATTTTCAAACCTATTCTAGCACCCTGAACTCGCAAGACCTCTAAAATTTCATTCATGTTGCTCACACTATCATCTAGGATGCTTAAATCGTCAGCATAATCTTAGTCCAGGAGACTTCTTCCTCCCCATTTGATTCCGTGGTCTCCCATTGCCTTTCCTGTGCTCGTTAAGACAAAGTCCATCAAAATAATCCATATAAAGAGGGATAGAACACAACCCTGCTTAACTCCCGATTTAATGCAAAGCCAGCTGCTAACCTCATTTCCTACCTTAACCGCAGCAGTGCTATTCTCGTATATAGCACTAATCACTGTAATGTATTTGTCTGTTATACCATACAAGACAAGGATAAAACCTTTACTAAAGCTCTTCTATCAACAAAATGGAACGCTTGCTCATAATCTATAAAACTGAGGACCAAAGGTGTTTGACAACTCAGGCACTTCTCAATTATTATTCTAAGAGTGAAAATTTGGTCGACATATCCTCTTCCTTTTCTAAAACTGCTCTGTTCTTCTCTTAAAACTTTGTCTACGGCATCTCTCAGTCTAAAAAGTATCATATTACTAAGTAATTTACTACCTACAGAGACCAGACTAATGCCTCGATAATTACCACATTCAATTTTACCACCTTTCTTATAAAGTAGCTTAATTAAGGTTTTCCTTAAGTCTTTAGCTACTTCCTCTTTTTCAAAAATCATATTCATTATCTTCAGTAATTTATTTCTAGCCTTAGAGCCATCATATTTAAGAAAGTCATTCACCACCTTATCAGCACCTGGAGCCTTATCATTTTTTAATCCTTTTAGTACTGTCGCTAATTCTTCCTCACAAAAAAAATCTTCCTTCACATCCAAGATATCACAAACGTTTTCACTTTCCTCTATATCTTTTCCTGTAATTCTTTCTCGATTTAGCAGATGCTCAAAATGTTCTGCCCATCTCTCTTTAATTCTCTTCTTACCGCTAATTGTGGCCTTATTCCTATCTTTAACTGGGCCAAGTCCGGATTAACTACTCCCTCTGAATTTACTAACATGCCAGTACAATATTTTACCATTTTGCCGTCTAGCTGCATCTTCCAGATCCTCGGCAATTTTTTCCACGGCCTCCATTTCACACCTTCTTAGTTCATATTTTAATGCTTTCTCCACTTTCTTTACATTCGTTTTGTTTTCATATGATCTATCACTCAGATAATTCTTGTACAAGTCCTTTCTCCTTTCTATTAAACATAAAGTTTTTTCACTAATATTCTGAGCTGCAGTCCTAGCTCTCTTCCCTAAGATTAGTTTATGTCTTAGTTTATGATTAGTTGATTAGTTTATGTCTTAGTTTATGATTAGTTTATGTCTCGAAAATTAAGTAAATACTTCAATCGATTATTGGATCAGTCTTTTCAGAGAGTATCACTAGTGAGTGTCATGTTTACTGTAGAACTGTCTACGTTACTCATGATTTAGTATGCTGAGAATAATGGCATTTCATGTTAAATGACTTTCAAGTCAAGTGTATATAATTAAAAACAAATCTCTAAGATCCCCCTCCAAGATCCTCACCCCTCTTGATCGCCCCCTGTTAGAGATGCAGGGGTAACCTTGCTTCGTGGTATATATAAAATTTGAATTTTATGTGTCGCTGCAAAGTTTTGATTTGTTTCTTCTATTAATTTCTGATTGTTGTGAATTTTATTAGTAAGCAAAGCAAAATTTGAATTTATCGTGCTCGTTAGGAGTTTTGTTGGTTTGAGAGACCTTGGGGAAGTTGCATGTTTGCAAGAAAAAAGATTCTTTCCTATTGATTTCCACTTACTAATTTTCTGTGTTTAGGGATCCTGAATCCATAATAGAAAATATGATGACATTCTTTGTTTTTAAATTACTATTTTTACATAGCTTTTTCTTAAAATTACTATTTTTAAAGACTTTTTTTAAAGAGAATTGTTTGTAGTATTTTATTCAAGAATCCTAGGTATTTTCGGAGTGTAAAAAAACAGTTCAATAATTAAGGAAGTTAGCTTATTGCGATTGATTTCAAAAATGCAACCTGTTTTTTCCCAATATATTTGTTTAAGGACTCCCTAAATTAGGTCCTCAAATTACTTTCGCATGTGACGAAAAAACTCAAAAATTTCGCATGTGACGGCTTTAGTACAAAAATTTTGTACCAAAGCCGTTGGTGCCAGAAATGATTTAATTAAATTTCTGAGCTTCAACACTACAGTTACACTGGTGAGACATCCTGAACAGTTCAAACTTATTTTTAGGTTTTAAGTATCTCAAGTTTCTTTCATGATTGTTACTGTCTTACATTACTTGCGTTCAAACTACCTAGGTTTTTACTGAAGAACAAATTTTAAAGTTAGAAATAAAATATGACTTAATTTTCTACATCAGATTTAACACTTCCTAAAGAGTGGGTTAGAAAAATCGATGACTTTTTTTGGGGGGGGATTGCTCTGGGCTTTTCAGTGTTGATCTATACAGTCTGATGGTAGATTTTGCAATCAGAAATTCAACGAAAACAAACTATAATACTCAATTAGTCATAAACCCTACAGAAGCCATAGAAAAGAAATTTTTAGTATAATTTTATTAATCACACTTTTTAACAAATAAAATCAAATTAACTTTGGCATAGTTCTACGTCTCCACTGCTCCTTGACTAAAAAAATAAAGCTTTTCATCTTCCCTGCTATTGAAACAAATTTCGTCACCATATTAAAGATGAATAGCAACACTTTTACAACACTATAGTAATAATACGAATTTTTCTACTTAAAGGAAAAATTGAGGGTTTTCAAAAAGTAGTTCTTGCATTTATGATTTCATTAAAAAAAAACAATAAAAAGATAAATAAATCAGTCTGATTTACCTATGCAGACTTCAACGAACAAAATAACTAAAACATTGGTTTTTCAGACATAATCTCACTACGAGTTTTTTTTATGCGTGAAAAGCTTCCAGCGCGCACATAAATTTTTTAAAGAAAGGGGGGGGGGGGTAATTTGAAGTAAATATCAAATTACATTAAAAGGGGAGAAAGTTTGGGTAAAAATCGTAAGGGCTGTAGATTATGGGAAGAGATCCAAGCTTGTAGCCCCCCCCCCTGTGTAAGTGCCATATCCCAGACCAGTATTTGATTTTTTAAGCTTAGTTCTGTTAAAAATAAAACTTCATAGAATATAATTTAAGACATTGATGGAAATATGGTGTAAAAGAGGCCGCAATCTGTACTCAGCTCCCTTAAGTGTCTCAGTGTTATATATGTTATGTTTTCCATCTTAGAAGTCCCAATAAATATGTTATGTGCTAGTAGCAAAGGGTAAAAAATATCGTGTTTTAAGAAATCAAATAACAATTCAACGGTAAAATTCAACGGTTCAACATCTTAGAAACAAAGAACTGACCATTACATATTATCTTGTTATTGTTCGTATGGAAAAAAATTGAGATTGAAGAGGCACTGTTCTAACAATAAAATTGTAGAAAACTCAAAAAGAAATAAATATACAGATTTCATAAGCATCACGTATTTCAACTTATGTGGTCTTCAGGTTTTCTGTCAGGTTAGCTCGTAATTTTACGAGCTATATTTTGTTTGTAAAGTAGGTAAATTACTTAAATAGACTCAAGCTTTACTTAAAATTTTATGTTATATAAATGTTGTTTAGTTATGTAAATTTCAACATGGCCAAAACACATTCGAGTTTCTGGATGGACAATTAGTGAATTATGGAAAAAAACTGTTAAACTTTTCTTATAAAGTCTTTCACGCTTGATCACAGCTTGAATCACAAACAGTTTGTTTATGGTGATTGTGATTATTTTAGTTGGTGATTATGATCATTTTATAGATCTCAGGTGTGAAAAGACGTGTTTTAGTGTGAAAGGTTATGCGTAACTTGGCTTAACTTAACGACTTAACATGAAAGTTTTTTATGTAGTTTAAAAGCCACTTGACTGCAGATAAGATATAAGGCTGGGATGGCGAATACCTAACCTGACCAAATAGTTTTCATCTGAAGGTCTACTATAATATGATAACCGGTATCATGGAATTCTATCTTTAATAAGCGATTTGGAGGTCTTACATAACTTATAAAAAAAAACTAAATGCTACTAGATACCAAATTTCGTTAGAATTACTCCAGGAAAGCCAAAGGAAGTTAGATATCCTATGAATGACAATCATAAAAGAACTGTGGAAAAGGATATTAGACCCCCCCCCCCTCCAAACCGAGTTTCACTGATAAGACGCATCCTTAAAATTACGTTATTTGGTGACTACTTATACGATATTTGGTCAGAACTGATCCAGAATTATTGAATACTTATGGTGTGTCCTAGGGGCATGGGATATGACACTAAACACATTTTGATTTATGCTCTTTTAGAATTAAAAAAATCAAAATACTTTTTTATTTTAATGTTCATATAACTTGGATGCTTTCTGCATTGTGTTGTTACATGCCATTTGTTAATTAGACAATAGGAGGACAATCGGATCTTTAGAATATAAGAAAACTGAAAAACAAAGGATTAACATGGATTTCTATAAAAGACAAAATTTTATTCTTTTTTATATCTCAATGATTTTATCGTTGTCATATTATAGCGCTGTGTGCCCCTGGAGGCACTAGAGGAACTAAGGTACCTTAAGGGCCTATTATGGTCCCTGTGCAAGTTTTTCTAATGTTCTACGGCTTTAATGTTTCTACGTATGACGACAATTTTACCATCAATTGATCGATGAGATTCAGCTTTACCAATCTATCGAACAAGTTTTTGAAATGTACATTGAACTTTAATTAGATCATCAGATGAGGTTGGAAAATATGTTGCAGCCACGTTAGAAACATACGAAAAAGGGAAAATTTACATTTTTTTAAGCAAGTTCAAACCAATAAGTGGGAATAATTTTAATTTTAGCTTCTTGAATGGATGGACCTGGAACTAATGAATCCAATTATCTTTTCGAGTTAGTGGAAGTTATAGCTCTAAACTCAGTGGCGGATCTGGCCTCTCTTGCGCCCAGAGCAAAATCTTGACTAGTGCTCACTCTCCTGGCTCCTAAAAAATTTCAGGCAAAATTTTAACAAAATTTTCATTTATTAACAAAATTATTTTCAGTTTATTAATTAATATTTTTGTTAAATTTATTATTTAATCATTATTTATTAGTTTGATTATTATTATGTAATTATTCTTAATTAATTTATTTTATTAATTAATTAATATTTTTAATTTTTGTTTTCATTTGTTAACTGTGCCCTCTACTTTATTTTAATAAAAATAATTTTTTTTTAATTACAAAATGATTATAGCCGTCAGATTATTTATTTAAAATATTGTGCCCCTAAAATTTGTTTGCCCTGTGCAAGTTCCTCCTCTGATTCCCCCTTCCCCCCTAAAATCGCCTCTGTTTAGGTTTGTCACAAAATTGCATTTTTCACAGGCAACATAAACCTTAAGAGACCAAGATTTGTTTAGTACTTGAAAATTCATCTGTTATGGCCCATCGATAGCTTTTTTCGCACTTGAAAAATAGCTTTAAGATACTCGCAATAAAATCTAAAATATTAGGCACTAACGAGCAAATTAACTATTTCTTAGAGAAACATTCAAAACAAAACTTAAGAACTAAGAACTTAAACTTAAGAACTTGATAAAACTAACCTAACCTTAACGACGAGGTAAAGCTATAATATTGTGAGGACGGATTAAAGGCGTTTTCAGATGGCGATACTATTGAAGTTGGTGTTGGTTGATTGGTGGTTATCACAGATTGGTGAGATAACTGAGGTTCAGGTTTCGATAATTCTGGCGAGGCTGAACCTGAAAGAAGAGTTATCAACTTAAATGTCTTACCAAGGTTTATCTCAGAGTGGAACTCTGCACAAATGAAAACAAGTAAAAGACCAATTTGTAAGAAGATCAGTCTGGATTGAGGCGCTCAATTAGATTGAGTATCTTAATTTATCGAGTCTATCAAAATAAGACTCATTTAAGGAGGCTCGTATACGAAAATAAATAGCTGTAATTCTTGCTTTGATATACGGGAGGTGTGGTGACTGAACAGCTTACATGTGCAGTAGCTTCACAATCAGACAAAAATCTGACTAAAAAAATGTTGATTTAGTTAAAGCCAATGAATGCTCACTCTAATATTGGGAGGTACTATGTTAATAATAATCAAACAGTTGGTGATAACGAACTGTAAGTAAGGAGCGATCCTGCTCAATAGTAACCGAAACTAAAAAAAAACAGGATTTTGATACTAATAGATTCATCAAAAGAATCGAATTTTTATGCTGATTTTAAATATATAAGTTTCATCAAATTTAGTTTTACCAATCAAATTTTATGAGCCTGAGAAAATTTGCATAATTTTCGAAAAAAGGGGGTAACACCCCCTAAAATTCATACAACCTTGATGAGATTCCGTATCTCATCAGATTCAGCGTATCAGAGAACCCTACTGTAGAGGTTTCAAGCTCCTATCTGCGAAAATGTAAAATTTTGTATTTTTGCCAGGATGATCACGGATGCGTGTTTTTTTTTTTTGTTTTTTGTTTATTTTTCAGGAGTGATTGTGTCAAGCCAGTGGTCCTAGAATGTCACGAGAGGGCTCATTTGAACAGAAATTTAAAGTTCTAGTTCTGTGCCCCTTTTAGGTGACCAAAATAATTGGGTTACGTGGGAGGATCTTTCCATGGAGGAATTTTTCATGGGGGAAGATAATTTTCCATAAAGAGGGTGCCAGATTTCCCAGCATTATTTAAAAAACGACCAGAAATCAAATAAAAAAGGTTTCTCCAACTGAAAGTAAGTTACGCTAAAAAATTTTAGTGCTTTCAAAATAGCTATTTATTCTAATTAAACGGCTTTTGAGATTCAGGGGCCATTCTTAAAGAATTGGAACAAAATTCAAAATTCAGCGTAAAGAGAGGTATTGAAGAGGGGGCGAACCCCCTCATATACGTAATAATTTCTGTTGGTTTTAAGTTTTAATGTTGCTCCTTACTTTCAGTTGAAAAAACTTGTTTTTTTTATTTAATATCAAGTAAGATTGAAGGTCTAGTAGGCTGATAAACTCAAAGTGTTACGGAAAAACCTGAAATATTCAAAATTGAGAATATGTGCTAAATCAATTGGTGTTAGAACAACGAAGTTTTGATCCAAAAAACACGCGCAGCGTCTTGTAGATTCAGTATACTAGGAATTTTTTCTTTAGTAAGTAATACTAGGACTGCTAAATTAGAGGGCGCTCCATATGTTTATTACAATTAATTTTAAGATTTTCAATGGCCTATGATTTCAACATCTCAAATTTATCAATATTACCGCCTCAAAGTGCCTATTGCAATTAAATCTTTTAATTTTGTGCTTAATATTCCTATGTGCTTTCGAATTTGACAAAGAACAATAGAACTTCCAATTGAACGAATCCCCCCGAGAATTTTAGAAGCGACCACGAAAAAAAGAGCTTTTTAATAAGTGCGCTGTCATTAGTGCTTTAAACACGTTAGTTTGTCGACTCTAAAATTTCCGTTGTACTCTTTTGTAATAGCAAAAATTTAACAAGCGGAATTGATATTTGTAGGTTAGGTTCAGTTTTCTTTGGTTATTTCAGTTTTTTTTTTTAATTAAAATCAAATTGCCGTCAAGCCTACTAACTGGAGAAAAGGCCTTTTTCACGATTTTATAAAAAAAGATGTTATCTCCACTTGTTAATAGATACTCTATCATCCATCTATCCATTCATCCTTGGGTAAAACTAAGGTAGATAGTCATACAACTAAGGGATGATCGATATTTTTGGGCTGACTCATGACGGATAAAATCTAAAAATTTTCTTTTTCTTTTGTTTAAAAGGATATTTACGCATAAGATAAATTTGGCTATCATAGGCAGCGCAATTACGTTGCCTACGTAAAGAGCAATGTGGAGACATTGTATTATTATTATATTAATTAGAAAAAACTTTCCACAAAATAAGTCTTTCAAAGAAAAATAAAAAACTCCATTAAATAAAAAATGAGCAAAAATAAAATAAAATAATCTACCAAGCGTGAAACTACCGCAAATCAGCATCGATAAATAAATGAAACCCAAAACGAACAGAAATTACAATAAATAACCGAATCAAACTCAAAACGAGCAGAAATTAACATAAGTTGGGCTCAAAACCCCTATGCCTTCCCAAGGCCAGAACATAATTTGCACTTTACTGAAAAAAAATATGAATGTTTTTACTTTTCTAACTTCAATAAATCAAATAATATTAACATTTTGATTACTAAATATCAGTATATGTATATTAAACTGACAATGTTACATTCAATTGTATTTTTTTCTGTAAAGTGCAAATTATGTTCTGGCCTTGGGAAGGCATAGGGGCTTTGAGCCCAACTTGTGTTAATTTCTACTCGTTTTGAGTTTGACTCGGTTATATATTGTAATTTCTGTTCGTTTTGGGTTTCATTTATTTGTCGATTCTGCTTTGTGGTAGTTTCACGCTTGGTAGATTATTTGATTTATTTTTGCTCTTTTTTGTTTAATTGAGTTCTTTACTTTTCTTTGGAAAGACCTAGTTTCCAGAACTTTCAACTACGTTGAAAAAAATGGCTATCGTAAAATTTTGATTGAATGTGTTTGGGAAAAAGATGGGCGTGAGAGGGGGGTTAGCTGCCCTCCAATCACTTTCGACTATTAAAAAGGGCACTAGCATTTTGAATTTCCAATCGAATGAGTGTTTTTTGAAATTTCTACGACAACGCTTTTTATAAAAACCTTATATGCCCCCAGGGCATAACTTACAACCCTTGCCCTGAGGGTTGTGGGGGAGTGTCCTCCTAAAAAATATAATTTCTATTTGGAAATTAATTACGCTGAACAAAATGTCTATCTCAAAATTTTGATTGGATGTGTTTCGGGAAATGGTGGGCGTGGTAGGGGTGTTAGTTGCCTTCCATTCACTTTCGACTATTTAAATGGGCACAAGCCAATCGTATTTCCAATAAATGAGACCTTTTCGAAGTTTCTACGACAACTTCTTCGATATCAAGAGCCCTGATCTAAAAAAAGAAAATAATAATACATTGTGCCAAAATCGTTATTATGTTCCCCCAAGGCATAACTTAAAACCCTTGTCCTGAGGGTTGTGGGGAAGTGACCTCCTCAAAAACATATTTTCTATCTGGAAATCAACTACGCTGGACAAAATGGCTATCTCAAAATTTTGATTGGATGTGTTTCGGGAAATGGTGGGCGTGGAAGGGGTGTTAGTTGCCTTTCAATCACTTTTAACTATTAAAAAGGGCCCAAGCCACTCCAATTTCCAATTGAATGAGCACTTTTCGAAGTTTTCACGACAACTTCTTCGATACGAAGTGCCCTGGTCTAAAGGAAAAAAAATAATAAATAATACATTGTGCCAACATCGTTATTATATGCCCCCAGGGCATAACGTAAAACCCTTGCCCTGAGGGCTGTGGGGGAGTGACCTCCTCAAAAAATATTTTCTTTCTGGATTCCAACAACGCTTAACAAAATAGCTATCTCAAAATTTTGATTGGATGTGTTTGGGGGAATGATGGGCGTGTGGGGGGGGGGGAGGGGAGGGTAGTTGCCCTCCAATCACTTTCGACTATTAAAAAGAGCACTAGCCATTCCAATCGAATGAACCCTTTTTGAAATTTCTATGAAAACCCTACGATACGAAGTGCCCTGGTCTAAGACCAAGAAAAAAAAAATAATACATTGTGCCAACATCGTTCTTTACTTAGGCAGCGCTATTTTGCTGCCTATGATATGTTTTTCGTTTGTTATTTTTAAGGCCATGCTGCTTCGTATAGAACAGGGCTTCTTAAACTTTTTTCATTCACAGCCTCATTTATGATTCCTAGTTTTCTGGCGACCCCATATAAGTGTAAAATAAAAAGATGAATAAATATTTTTTGATTATTTATTTATTAGGTTTTTTCTACCATTTTCTACCACGATTTTTTTCTAGATACCTTACCAAATGTTGGTGTTTCCTTTTATAAAATATTCACTCTTATCATTTGGAGTAAATAAATTAAATTTTTTGGAGAAACATGATGAGATTGTTTAATTTTGCAAAGATATCCGACAAATAACACAACTTGGATAGTCATAAGTCATTTTTAAATATTTTCGTTAAGTTAAAAATGTTTCGTTTCCGTCCTTTAATAACAATAATATTCTTAAACTTCAAGCTCTGCACAACCGTTTTACTTTTGCATGTAATAAAAAAGTTGTGTAGTTGGAATCCGTATCCTTACAGAGATATGAAAATAAAGGACTGTTAAGGGCTCTTAATAAAATTTATAATATTAACAGTATCCTGAAGCACATCGTTTAATTCTGATGCTAAGTTTTTTGCTGCAAGGGCCTCTTGGAGAATAAGGCAGTGAGTAAAAGTTATATGACCATAATGAGCAGTTTGAAAAAAATATTCAAAACCTATAATTTTGCCCGTCATTGCTCTTACACCATATGTGCATATTCAACAGCAATTTTTCCTTTCCAAACCTTCAGTATTAAAATCTGTCAACTTAACAATATAAATATGTCTTTCCCTATAGTATGGTCTTTCATAGGACAAAAAACAACAATTCTTCCAACAGCATTTAATTTTTAGCAATACAGTATGAAACTTGAAATATCGTTAGTAAATATTTTTCCTTAATGGTCTTAAGTTTTTCAAAGTATTTTTTTTTTTGCTTTATTTAATGATTTATACGGTCTTTCAAAATATTATTTTGGTTTCTTGACATAAAGACATGCTTTTATTCAAGACGTATTATACATGTGCGCGCATTCCAATCTTTTTTTGTATGAAGGCTAGTGAGAGTAACTCTGCAAAAATATTATAAAATCGTTGATGTTATCTATATAAAAATCGTTTATTTAAATATTTAACATTAAAATCTCTTGCGACCCCTGTATTTTGCTATGCGACCCCATTTGAGGTCGCGATTCATAGTTTAAGGAGCCCTGGTTTAGAAGGATTGCTCGTAGAAACATCGAAAGGGGCTCATTTGATTGAAAATTGAAAGGGCTAGTGATCTTTTTGATAGTTGAAAGTGATTGGAGGACAACTAACCCATCATTTCCCCAAACAAATCCAATGAAGATTTTGATATAGCCATTTTGTTCAGAAAGGTCCAGTAATTGTGTTTTTTAAGACTAAAACCCCCTACAAGAGCGCATGGGTTGTAGGTTCTGCTCCGGGGACATCTAAGATCCTTATGGACAGGGTGGTTGCATAAACTTTGGAGGGGGCTTATTGGATTTGAAATTGAAAGTTATAGTGCCCTTTTTAATAGTTGAAAGTGATTGGAGGGCAACCAGCCCCCCTCCCCCTCGTCCATCATTTCCTCAAAAACATCCAATCAAAATCTTGATGTAGCCATTTTGTTAAGCATATTTGAAAGGTCCAGTAATTGTTTCTTTGGGGATGACAACTCCATTGGCGAGGGCCCTCAGGGCAAGGGCTGTAAGTTATGTTAGTTGCCCATTGTTAACATCTAAGGTTTTAATGGAAAGGATGGTCGTATAGACTTCAGATATGACTCATTCAATTGGAGATCAGAAGTGCTAGTGTTCTTTTAAGGGATATAAGTGCAACTAGCCCCACCTTATGCCTTCTTTTCCCCAAATGCATCCAATAGAATATAGAAAGCTTGAGATGCTCATTTGTTCAAAATAGTCTAAAAATCATATAAAATGGCCTTCGGAGAACCTGGCCCCTTGCCTTTTGGAACCTAAGGGCAAGGGTTGTAAGTTATGCTCCGAGCGCATACAAGGTTTTTATGGAATGAGTGGTGATATAAACTTTGGATAGGGCTCATTGGATTGGAAATCGGAAGTTATAGTGGGCTTTTTAAGAGTAAAAAGAACTGAGGGAAGCCAGCCCCCCCTCCCACGACCATCATTTTCCAAAACAAGCATCCAATCAAAATTTTGATACGTCTACTTTCTTCAGCATTGTTGGAAAATCTTGTAATTGTGTCTTTGGGGACGTCAACCCCCTGACAGCCCCCAGAACAAGGGCTGTAAGTTAGGCAATTCGTTCACTGTTTACAAGTAGAACATGTTATTGAGAAAGGTATGTTTGACCTTTACTTTCCAAAAAGACAAGGGGTATACAGGTGAGCCTTTCAAAGAAGGTTGAGAGGAGTGTTGATCAAATCCAAACACGTTATGTGTATACGGGCTGTCAAAAGGGCGTAACTCAAGAATAACTGGGTATATTAATTTGGAACTTTCGGGAAATGATAAGAGAGATGATCAATTGACCAAAAAGGAAATATGTGTACGCTACTACTACTACTACTACAACTACCACCAATACTACTGCTTCCACTACTACTACTACTACAACTACTAACAACTCACCGCAGCACCAAGCCGCCTGAGGCCAAAACAGCTACGCACGCTCCTCCTCCATCCCAATCTGTTCAGAGCCTCCCTTTTAACATCCTCCCACGAAGTTTCCATTTCCTTTAAATATTCCTTTATGACGTCCTCCCACCCCAGACGAGGACGACCTGCTTTCCGTTTAGCTCTAGACGTTTAGCCAAAAAGAACAACTTTCGGCAATCTGTCATCCTTCATCCGCCCTGCATGCCCAAGCCACCTCAGCCTTTCTTTCATTTTTGAGAGCAGTATTGAACCACATTTTTCGCAGCCAGGTACCCAGAACAATCCTTAAGCAATTCCTCTGGAAAACATCTAGCAAATCTTCATCCGCTTTTCGAAGCGCCCAAGCTTCAGAGTCATATTTGACCACTGCAGGGGCGCCAATTAGGGGGGGCAGGGGGGGCCATTGCCCCCCTAGACTTTGAAAATTACCTTCTTATTTATATTTGACAGCTATTTTCTATTTTAGCTATGTGCTATATTAAACCAGCAACTGGTGCAATAAATACGACCAACAAACTGGTGCCCTAATTATATAATCTTGTTTTGAAATGTCTAAGAGCGAGCGCGTCTACACTATTTTATTTCCGAGGAGGGTTCATTCAAAACTAAGCTTCATGTGGTCAGTACCCGTTTCGTTATTGTTCTTGTGAAGAATTCGTTGTAAACTATGAGTTTTGTATATTGCCTTTTTTAGTAGCTGGGAAAGGAAATGTGTTCTAGCGTTTCAAGTGGGTTTTGGTCAGCAGATTCTTGACGTTGTTGAATAGTTTATGGGATGACTAGTCCCAGTGGAGTGTATGGGACTGTCGTGAACAGGAAATGTATGTGATTGGTTTATGGGGTTTCTAAGCAGGGTAGTTTCACAGTGGAGTATGGGAGTGATTTTCTAAGTGAGTTTCTACGTGTTTCTTCAGTTCTTCTCTTGCCGTGTCTGAGTGAAGTCCTTGTCTAATACTCGTTTAACTATGAGTAAAAAGCGACAACAAACTTTGGATTTTTTTTCGGTGAAAATGCGGAAGAAAAATGAAGAAACTGTAGTGCAAGAAACTGGCAATAGTGTCAGCATATAGTAGCAATAGTGTCAGCAATAGTAGCAGTCAAGAAACTCTCTCAGATATCTCTAGGACGCGTCACGACAAACCAGCTCAACCTATTCTTGAGAGATATCCGGCTTCCACTTCTAACGGAAGGAAATTCAGTGCACATTACTATAAGACTTATGAATGGATTGAATACTAAAAAAACTTAAATTCCGTGTTTTGTTTTGCTTGCCGCCATTTTTCTATGGGGACTCTAAGGGCTGGAGAAACTGCTGGAAAAAGGGCTCTCATTGAGTCAGGATTTTGCAAGTGGAAAGACAGTTCTGCTCTATTAAAGCAACATGATGGTTCTGAAAGACATAGGCATTATATGTCAGCATGGACGGAATTTAAGATAATGAGTACTAATGAGTACTGATCTATAGCGAATGCCTTAATTCAATCCAGATCTCAAGAGGTTCAGGAAAATAGAGATCATGTGAAGTACATTTTTCGCGCTATTTGCTTTCTTGGCCGCCAGGGTCTTGCTTTGAGGGGTCATGACGAATCAGAAACATCTGCAAACGGGGATAATTTGGTTGAATTGATGGAGGAAATGTCTAAAGGCGACGAAAAGCTGAAGGCCAAGTTACAGCGCCGATATGGTAACTATTGCAGTCATCAGTACCAAAATGACGCAGTTACACTGATAGGAAATGCCTTGCGCCAAGATATTATTTCAGAAGTAAAATCAGCTAATTACTTTGCTACTCTTGTCGACGAGACAAACGACGTTTCTAGAAAAGAACAATTAGCGATCCTACTGAGGTACATATCAAATGGAAAAGTAGTGGAGCGACCAATCGGCTGCTATCACATGCACAAATTAGACGCCGAGTGCTTATCCACCTCGATTTGTGAAACTATAGAAAAGCTTGGTGTAGATTCGATGCTGTGTATTGCCCAATGTTATGATGGCGCACCCGTTATGAGTGGGGAATTTAACGGAGTTCAAGCAAAGTTTAGGGAGAAGGTACCTCATGCAGTTTATGTACACTGTCAAGCCCACAGATTAAACTTGGTTTTGACTGACTGCCTAAAAAATATCAGCGAACTTTCTGAATTTTTCTCTGTGGTGCAAAGACTTTACGCATTTATATCATGCAGCAATACTCGTCACGAGGTATTTGTGGAATCCCATCGTATTAGCGGGCAAAAAGTCTTGGAGCTAAAGAGGACCGTCCAGACTCGCTGGTTTTACGCAGTCCGCTCTATTTCGAAGGTGAAGGCCAGATTTGATTGTATTGTTGCTGTGCTTACCGCAGTCTCTGATAGTTCCAACGGCGAGGCAGCGTGTGAAGCAAAAGGACTACTGGACAAAATCAACTCTGCCTCTTTTGTTTCAACTTACACATAATGGAAAAAGTATTAGTCATTGTAAATTGTTTATCAGAGCAACTTCAATCCGGAAGTTTGTTGATTTATAAGGCACTTGCACGGATTTCTGGGACATATGAGACACTCCAAAAGCTGAGAAATGATAACGAATGGAACAACTTAAGCAAAAACATATCTGAATTCTTGGCTTTAAACGATATCCAGGAATCGAAATCTCCACAATCTAAAACCAGCGCTCGAAGCAAGAGAAGTCAGGCCATATCCATTCGTCTCAAAGACTTTCTTTCAAACTCAACAACCGGTAAACGCAATATCAGTCAGCCTGTTGAATCAGACTGCGGTAAACTTCTGTACTTTGAGGTAATAGATCGTTTCACGCAGAATATGCCTCTGCTCGACGCTTTATCTGCCTTCGACCCCTCAAGTTCCAATTTTCTCGAACTTTCGAAAGTGAAAAGAGTTATGTGTCATTATCAAGAGATTCTTGGTGTCGATGACCATGCCATAGAATCCCAGCTTTCTCTTGCAAAGCAGCATCTATCAAAAAGTGATATTTCAAAAATGGATCTTCTTCGAGCTATCAAAATCTTATCCGACCTCCCAGTTGCCTATTCTGCAGTGCTAAAACTGATGAAACTAGTTGCTACTTTGCCTGTGACCACTGCCAGTAATGAACGATTCTTCTCGGCATTAGGGCGTGTGAAAGACTATCTGCGATCGACGATGGGAAACGACAGACTCAGTGATCTCATGATAATGGCTGTTGAAAAAGAGGAGGTAAAGAAACTGGATTTGGATAGATTAGTCGACGATTTTGCCAAGCAGCGACCTCGCAGGTACCCCCTGTTTTAGGTATTTTTGCTAAATGTTGTTCTTTTTTTGCATCTTAATTAAAACAAAAATCGAAAAAAAATCCTTGCCCCCCCCCCTACATTTTCGTGAATTGGCGCCACTGGACCACTGTCATCACTGTAGCTTCTATTATTCGTATTTTGGTTTGCAGACTTATCTTCCTATTCTTCCAAACTTTTTTTAACTGTGAAAACACCCTGAGCCTTGGCTATTCTACTTTTAATATCTTCACTACTCCCACCATCTTTACTAATAATACTACCAAGGTAAGTGAAGCTGCCCACCTGATCAATCTTTTCATCACCAAATGTCATCTTTTCATCTTTACTTATTCCTAGCCTTAGTCTTCTTAATATTACTTTTCTAACCTATTCTAGCACACTGAACTCGCAAAACCTCTAAAAGTTCATCCATTTTGCTCACACTTTCATCTAGGATGCGTAAATCATCAGCATAATCTAAGCCCAGGAGACCTTTTCCTCCTCATTTGATTCCGTGGTCTCCCATTGCCTTTCCTGTGCAGCTTAAGACAAAGTCCATCAAAATAATCCATACAAATGGAGATAGAACACAATCCTGCTTAACTCCTGATTTAATAAAAAACCAGTTGCTACCCTCATTTCCTAACTTAACTACATCAGTGTTATTCTCGTACATATCACTCTTCCGTTTCTAAAACCGTACTGTTCTTCTCTTAAAACTTTGTCTACGGCATCTCTCAGTCTAAAAAGTATCATATTACTAATTAATTTGGTATCTACAGAGACCAGACTAATGCCTCGATAATTACCACACTCACTTTTATCACCTTTCTTATAAAGTGGTTTAATTGAGGTTTTGCTAAAATCGTTAGGTACTTCCCCTATTTTAAAAATCATACTCCTAATCTTCCGTTACTTTTTTCTAACCTCAGAGCCATCATATTTAAGAAACTCATTTACCACCCTATCAGCACCTGGAGCCTTATCATTTTTTAATCCTTTTAGTATGGTCGTTAATTCTTCCTCCCAAAACAAATCTTCTTTCACATCCAAGGCATCACAAAGTTTTTCATTTTCCTCTATATCTTTTCCTGCAAGTCTATCTCGGTTTAGCCAATATGTGCATGCTACAACTATTGCTACTATTGCTGCTACATTTACTACTACTATTGCAACTACTTGTAAGGCTAAGAGCATTAAGATGAAAATCACAAAAGAATATAAATGTATAGGTTATCAAAAGAATATATCAGCAATATCTTCGAAACGGCTAATTGCATTAAGTTGAAACTTCCAGGACTTGACGAGAATGATGTTCAAATCATCAAAAGGCAATACATATACTATTAATAGTAACACTACAGTTACTGTAACTAATGAGTTTAAGGGTATTAAGGTGAAACTTTTAAAAACGTTTAGGGGGGTATCAATTAAAAAAAAAAAAACTACCTGCAGGTTTTCAAAAGGACTTATAAGCAACATCATGGACAGCGCCGCTCTATAATAGCTACAAATATCATTGGAGCTTTTAAAGGAGCTAATTTGATTCAGGATTAGAACTTCTAGTGCCCTTTTTAAGAGTAAAGAGAGACTGAGGGCAAACATTTTCCAAAGACATCCAATTAACATTTTGAGACAGCCATTTCGTCCAACATAGTAGAACATTCCACCGGCTATTTCTCTAGGTATATTGGGTATGCCAACCCCCCACAATTAAAAACTTGGTCCATTATGCTTTAAAACTAAATCAAAAGGCACTTTCTGTATGGTTGCCAATAAGGAACCTCAGCAATATGTCGAGAACGACCAAGGGCTATAATTGAAAGTTTCGGGCTATTACTATTACTGCTTTTGCTCCTACATTTTAAATAAATCAAAGAATGTAAGTGTATCCAGGTTGTCAAAGAGTATAGATAGAACTTTTTGGGAGTGATATTAAGTTTTATTTTTCAGGTCAACTTGATGAGGTATAAACTTAAATTAAACAATACTATTTGTGTCAGGATTAAAAATGGTTGAAAATATTTCTCCAACATATCCAAACTATGGATTCTTATAGAAAAAAAAAACGAAAAGATGCAAAATGTTATTTTTTTCATGAAAAGACTATGTCAGTAAAAAATGCACAGAGATAAATTTAAAAAACTTTTTCCACAAAACAAGTCTTTCAAAGAAATGTAAAGAGCTCCACTAAGCCAAAAATGAGCAGAAATAAAGTCAAATAACCTTCCAATCGTATAATTACCACAAATCACCATCAATAAAAAAGTGAAACTCAAAACGAACAGAAATTACAACAAATAACCGAGTCAAACTCAAAACGAAAATTAATTTAAAATATTTTCACTTTTTTTAATAAAAAAAACTTTAATAAATACTTTACTTTAATAAATAAAAAATATTAAAACTTTAAGGAATAAATATCAGGATATGCATATTAAACTGATAATTCACGATCATTTGTTGTTTTTTTTTTCAGTAAAGTGCAAATTTTACACTGGTCTTGAGAGGGCATGGGGGTTGTCAGCCCTACTCATGTTAATTTTTGCTCGTTTTGAGTTTGACTCAGTTATTTACTGTAATTTCTGTTCGTTTTTTTTTCCAAAATGAGCTTGTTTCCATAATAACATTCTACGGTCACATTTAATCGAAATAATAGTTACCATTCGTGAATCAGGTATAAACGGCATTTCCCCCTCCAGACGATTATTTTCAAAACTCGTTTTTAAACTTTTGGTTACTATGGGCCACTGGTCGCGCTTCACTAGGCTGCAACTATCCCTTCGACCACGATAATCCCAGATAATATATCATACTGAAGATAGCTAACTTTTCAAGTTAGCCGGATTACCATGGTTGCCGTCCTATTAAGAAACTCCCTTCCCCCCCCCCACCTTCACGTGGTATCGGGTCAAAATATCAAGATGGATAGTTTAATCAGAACAGTTGAAAGGCCATAAATATTTGCCTTGGGGGGAACAAATGTTAAATGTAGTTACAGGGCTAAGGGACTCAAACCATACAAAAAGCTTGAAGGATTCACAGTTCTCTACCAACCTCAAATCCCTTTTTTCAGAGCTTCCTGACATCATTCTACCAATAGTTCAAAACGAATATCTGAAACCTCTCCCTCCCTTCAAACACCTCTATTGAACTTCTGCTGCCAGAAGGGTTTATCTGTTCTAGACATCCCTCTATCGAGTATGCAGGTATAGAAAGAGAATTGTATTTTCCTAACCGGATAATCCCTGAGTTACCCCTTGCTCCCCCTCCTCTTGACCTTATCCTGTCAGAGAGGGCTACACTATTTGAAAGTGCTTCAAACGAAGCATGATGTATTTCTGCCCAGTTTTAGTTCCAAATTGGAATTTTTAACACTAATATTTTGGCAAAACTAGGGGATTCAAAAATTAATCCGTATATTACCACTTATCTTACAAAAGAATAAGTTTAACTATCCACAATTCAAACCATAGATATTTTATTTGAATTGATTGAAATTATAATTATTTCGCCCATGAAATACGAAAGCTGTACCACTTAATTAATTATGTAATAAATTATTAATGTATTAACGAGCTATAAGCTAGTAAGTCTTTGATTCCAACAAAAAATAAAAATTTCAGTGTGGATGGCTCTTAAGCAATTATTGCTACTACTGCATTAGCATCTTACAATTTATTAGAATTATCGATCCTTCTTGGAGATTAATTTAAAAAAAACCATTGGAACTGCCATTGTCGAAAAACCGATGTAGGTAAACTGCAGCCCCCAACCAAGAAAAACAATAAGTATCACTTTTTTGCATTGGTAGCAGCGATATTTCTTTTTTTTCTTGTTTTTTATCGCCACCGGTAGCACCGGTAGCACTGGAACATCATAGAGAATTTTTTAAGTTGTCATTTGAACGTTAATTTTATATCTGCGCGATTTTCAAAATTTGAATTGATAACGCCATCACAAAGTGCTATATTGCACCCAAAAACGGCATCTTCTGTGCCATTTCTGGAATAATTAGGTTGGGGTGAATGAAAAGTGTGCTATCACAATCTTCATGGTTGAAAACCCTAAAAAATTCGGTTTACAAACGACCCCCTCTTGTATGTTTCCTTCTTGCATGCAGCCTCTCAATATTTTTGATAAATTGCCAGGTGACTAACAGAACTAGCATGTTTCTGCATCATCATAAAGAGCTGTTTAAGATCTCATTTAAAAGCTAATTTTTACATCTTCGGTCCTTTTTATAAATTCGCCTTAGTCACCGTCATAAAGTGCCACATAGCACCGAAAATTGTACTTTTTGGTACCGTAAATGGATTTGAAAGGCTAGGAAGCATGAAAAGCATACCATCATCAAGGTTGTATCCAGAGGGGGGGCTAGAGGGTTTGAACCCCCCTGAAATGTTTGCCTGACTCGTGAAAACGTAACAAAAATGGATATTAACAAATTTTGTATGCGTTTTTTAGTTTTTTGTTTACCCCCCCCCCCCCCAAATATTTTTTGAGTAAAATCCCCTCCGAAAAAAATCCTGGGTACGGTCTTGACCATCATAATCTCCATGGTCAAAAACCTTCAACCTGGGTTATACAATTTTCCCTTTTGTATACTCTTCCTCCCTTTACTGAAAGCACAAATATCGACTCAACAAAATATGATTAGGAGCAGAGAAGTCCACAATCACCCTGCAGAAAATAAAAAGTAATTTATTATACTCTCAATAGTCTTTCACCGGCCGTGAAATTAGTTAACTTCAGTCACTGTATATATAATTAGGTTAGGTTAGGTCATACAGTGACTATTATATATACAGCGACTTCAGTATACAAGGTTCGTTCTATCAACACCTCAACTAAGATTAGTTTTTCAGTAAAGCGCTAGTTTTTCAGAATTCTACAAATTTAGGGAAATATTACGAGTCAATTATCTGAAGCGATATTGCACATATATGTTGCATAAACTACGAAGCACTAAGTTTTGTTCGTTAGAACTTACACCTTCGCTCTTTACTTCCGTCAGAAAAAACTTTGTTTTCTTCAATTAGTTATATTATTAATGTCCTCATTAAAACTGTATCAAATGATGATCAGTTAAAAGTATTTTCCAACTATTAGCAATGTATTGTACATTTAAAATTAGTTATTTCGATATGCAAATTTTTTGTTATAAGATGGTTTAAGACGACCGATTTCAACAATTTCATTGGAGTGTGTTCTATTTAGATTCAAAGCTTTCAATATTTCAAATGTTTAGAGGTTCCCAAATGCTTCTCTTAGATTTATGCCTGATTCCGATTAAATAAAAAAAACAAGTTTTTTTTTAACTTAAAGTAAGGAGCAACATTAAAACTTAAAACGAACAGAAATTATTCCGTATATGAAAGGGGCTGTCTCCTCCTCAACGCCTCGCTCTTTACGCTAAAGTTTTTTATTGTTTAAAAAAATAGAGATTTGAGAAAGAGTCTAACTTTAGCGTAAAGAGCGACGCGTTGAGGAGGGGACAGCCCCTTTCATATATGGAATAATTTCTGTTCGTTTTAAGTTTAGGCTAGATGTTGCTCCTTACTTTCGGTTAAAAAAACTTGTTTTTTTTTTATTTAATTTTTGAACGTTTTTGAATTAATCTAGGTTTTGATTTTGGCTCACCGTATATGAATAATTAAGAAAAAATTTGCATATTAATTTTACTTTTATTTGGTTAAATGGCTTTCTCGAAAGTTGTTTAATTTTATTAAAGAACGTCTTTAATAGTAATAAATATACGTAACTTGCGAATTAACTTACGCAACGAACTTCTATATCAATTTATTTTTAATTCGTATATTAGGGGGTTCGCCCCCTAGTCAATACCTCGCTCTTTACGCTAAAGTTTGAATTTTCTTCCAATTCTTTGAAATGACCCTTAATCACAAAGGTCATTAATTAGAATAAATAGCTCTTATGAAAGTACTAAAAAATCTTTGGCTTAAAGAGCGAGTGTTGGGGTTCCACCCCTGTTTTTTTTCCTTTCAGATAAAAGACCTATTTTCGTTTCTTTAATTACATTTGCTTATAGTATAATTTCAAAAGACAGGTTAAATTCCCGTCACTAAGCGATAGTGGTTTTGCAATAGGTAAGCTGTGAAGCAAGTTTATTTTTACTTCCTGGTTTGGGAGTCATTGAAAGATAAATCTAAGAGGTAAAATTGGGTTTGAATGAGGAGGTAGCTGATTGGCTGGGCCAAGTGACGGTCCACCCATACAAACAGTGCTGTAAAAATTATTATTATGTTTTAGTCTATGTTTTGACCCCGTTTGGGAAAGGAGTCTACGTTTTGACCCCGTTTGGGGAAAGAGTCTGCGTTTTGACCCCGATTGGGGAAGGATATTTCTATTGTTATATGTGACCCTTTTGGAAGAATACAAGTAAGGTATTTTCTACAAACTGTGTACTATTTTCCGTAACCCAGGCAGGGTAGGAATAGAACTACGAGGTACCGTCATTATTATTGACAGGGAGGTTTGTTACCTCCAAGGAGAGATTTTCTAGCCGTAACCCAAGGCGGGTACATTTGGCTTTAGAAAGTGGCCATTTGACCACTCGATCGCGTTATCATACCCTGGGACAGGGTATACTGTAAATAGGGTAGTACCAAACCCGATATTTGCAGAACCGTTGGGGTAAGAGCGGGGATCTCACTACCATTTGGGCCGACAAGGGGTTCTCCCCTTCGAGTAAGTGGCATAGCAACCTTTTTGCGCCATTTTTGCATCAATAAGTGGCGACACCCGTACTTACACCCCAATAAGTGGTGCCAGCGGTAGCTAGCACTACGAACAGCGAGGTATTGATTAGGGGGCGAACCCAATCGAATACTTAATAATTCCTGTTTGTTTTAAGTTTTGATGTTACTCCTTACTTTCAGTTGAAGCACTTGTTTATTTTTTTTATTTAATTTCTGACCGTTTTTTAAAATAATGCTGGGAAATCCGGCGCCCCCTTCATAGCAACGTCCCTTCCCCCATGAAAACTTCCTCCATAGAAAGATTCTCCCACGAAAAACCCCCGCCCCCCCCCCCCCCACTACTAGAAAAAAAATCCTCCTTGAAAATGTCTGTATACTTCCCAGTAACTGATACTATATGTAAACATCGGGTAAAATTCATAAATTTCAGCCCCACCCCCAGAGACTTTGGGGGATTAAGTCATCGTAAAAGACGTATTTATTATATTTTCGACCATGCTGAACAAAATGGCTATCTCAAAATTTTGATCAGGTGACTTTGGAAAAAAAGAGCATGGGAGGGGTCCTAGTTACCCTCCATTTTTTGGTCACTTAAAAAGGGCGCTAGAACTTTTAATTTCCGTTCTAATGAGCCCTCGAAAGATTTTATAGGACCATTGTGTCGATACGATCGCCCCTGGGAAAAAAAAACAAACAAAAAACAAATAAACACGCATCCGTGATCTTTCTTCTGGCCAAAAAATACAAAATTCCACATTTTTGCAGATAGGAGCTTGAAACCTCTACAGTAGGGTTCTCTGATACGCTGAATCTGATGGTGTGATTTTGAGTTAGGTCATATAGCTTTTAGGGGGTCTTTCCCCCTTTTTTTTAAATCAGCCACATTTTCTCAGGCACGTAACTTTTGATGGGTAGGACTAAACGTGATGAAACTTATATATTTGAAATCAGTATTAAAATTTGATCCTTTGATGTATCTATTGGTATCAAAGTCCCGTTTTTTAGAGTTTCGGTTACTATTGAGCTGGGTCGCTCCTTACTTACAGTTCGTTACCACGAACTGTTTGATTCTGTACCCACTTTACCTAAAATGATAATAACAAAAAGAATTCTATGTTGTGTAGGCTGATAAAATCAAAGTGCTATGAATTAGAAAGAGTTAAGATATCTTCAAAAGAAATCGACACGGGAAGGAAAAAGTCTTATTTCAGAAAACTCGTCCAGTTGATAAAGTTTCTAAGTAGATTTCTCATAATAAGTAATGTTAAATAGATTAATTCTTGGGAGAATAGCAATGTTGACCCCTGATTGTTGAAGTAAATAGATAAGCGGTTTTATTCCCCAATGGAGGAAGAAAATTGCATTGAAAAAACTATTATTATATTTTGTCCTCTTTTATTTTAGGAGAATTGAGTATTATAAATGAATGGACACTTTAAAGAGAATGTGTAAACAAAATTGTCCCATATATGGGACAATATTAAAACATATGTTAGCCCTGCCACAGGCAAGTGTCCTTATCGCTTCGCCAACAGTTGTCGTATGACAATATTTTTTTATACTTTTTACTCTGCCCAATCCCACCTTTATGTCCTAAGGGGCTGGAAAGAGGGGTGTACGAGATGGGTTAATTTTGATGTTGCATTATTCCACTTCATATGAATGGCATATACCAATAAATTGAACATTCAGAAGTGGTCAAAATATGGTTCTCAAAACTAACAAATTTATTGGACAAACAAAAAACAAAAATTTAGTGAGTTGACACAGAAAAAAAAAAACAATTTCAAAAGAGTCAAACAAAAAATTGCAACTCCAACCCAAATTGGGTAGTAATATGTTGCGCTTCGTTAAGAACACTTACCGCAGGTATCACCCTCTCAGCCAAGATAAGGATAGGTTAAAAGAAGATTTGCTGGAGGACTTCAGGGATTATCCGATTTGAAACTTAAAAACCCTCTTCAAATCCGGCAAATACAAGGTAAAATTAATGCAACGCACGTAACGCTTTCTGGTGGTAGACGATCAATGAGGAGGCTACCCGGGGGGGGGGGAATAGAGTCGTAGAAAATTGCATTTGATTATTGACAGAATGATGTCAGGAAGCTCCGAAAAATTAGAGATTGTGGATTTAGTGAGAATAATGAACCCTTTCGGAAGCTTAAATTTGTCGAGTCCCTTGGACACGCGGCTCTACTTACCATCTTCCCTGGGGTAAATTTATTGGACCTTTCAATTGTTCTGATTATATTACATATCTTGTAATTGTGACCCAATGTCATGTGAGAGTGCGGAGGCAAATTAGGTCCTGACTTGGTGATAGCGTTAGGGAAGCACTTGTCTCGAGTAAGCACATTTTAGTGAACCTCTTTTCCGCTTGCTAGTTTCTCCAAATTCTCCGGGTGAATTAACGACCTCTTTAAAAGAAGTATTCCGATTCATTTTTTTCATTAAAGAAGGTACATTTTATTGTTCATCAATTCATTGTACATACTCGAGTTTTTTTCTTAAAATTTGAAGTTTTATGCCTGATCATAGACATTAAAAATTGAGTAAAATAGTGAGGAGAAGGGGCCTACCTGCTGGGGTGCTGCTGCGAGACTTTTCTTCTTTAATAGCACTCAGCTCATTTTCTTGAGTACTAGACCCACTTTTAGGCTTTCTTTTTCTGGTCTGTATGCCATCTTTTCTCATTGCCAGGGGCCTCTGTACACCATGCAATTTATAATAGAGACCACATGCATTACAAACTGGCTCTCCTTCATTATTCCGTCGCCATAAAGTGGTAGTTGATGTGCCACAGTTTGTGCAGCATAGGCCAAGTCGACGAGAAGCGGTCTATTAAAAAACAAACTTTTATATTGACACATGTAAAGACTAGATGAAGGTTTGCTGTATCCGGAACTGAGGGGATTCGTTAGTAGCGTCTTAGAATCACTTGTTATTTTAACTTTATGGGAGGGAGCTTTCGACTGACCTTTGGGGAATCTTGATTCTTGTTCAGGGATGGCAATACACAGTGTCCTAGGGTAAATAGTATCCAGTTGACTGGGATTTTAGACCCCTGTAGAGGTACAGCATATAGGCCCAATGCTGATTTAAGCCAAAAATATATATTTTGCGAAGATCTTACATTTTTGAACAAAAATGTTCACCTTACTTAGATCGTTGCTGAAAATCTTGAAATGTTGATGTTTTATTGCTGATAAAGAATTAATTTTATTGCTGATAAAGAATATTCTATATAAATATATGCACATGTATTTAATAAAAAAAAACAATTTTGGAAATACGGAACTTAAAAAAAAATATAAAGAAGAAAAGTAAAAAAAAATCACTAAAATTTTTTAACCCCAAAATATTTTTGCCTGTGGTTTATTCTCAGAGTAAGATCTACATGAGACTTAATTATATCTTACTATTGAACAGCTTCCAGTCATTCTAAGCCTATATTAAAATTATTCTGTTCTATTTTATATTTTCTTTTTTTTCAATTTTTAATTATTCTCGTCTTTATTTTATGTGTTTTCATACTATACTTTCTCTAATTTTAGAATGTATTGCTTATTTCTGATATATTTTTTCTATTTTATTTTCTAATGCTTATTTATTCATTCTATGCAAATATCCTAAACTACTTCAATTTATAATTTTTCCAGCTTTTACTTTTGAGGGTTTCTAGAGGTATTTATCTTCTAGTCTTTTCTCCTTTTATTTTGTTTTTATTTTTATTGATTTTGATAGTTATAAATCTTTCGTTTTCAAAATAATCACAACGTTATAGTTTCTCAGCTCTTTTATTTCTTTTAATAACATCAAATATTAATATTATTGTTTTGTTTATTTAAAGATTGTACATTTCAGATATTTCCTCACCAATCTCCTTGGAGGTTTAAGAAGAGGCCTATTAAGCCCGTTCATCCGATGATACAACCCACATGCATTACAGAGGTAGTGGCCCGTTCCATCGCGGCGCCATAATGGTGTTGATATAGCTCCACAGTTAACACATTCTCTTCCTTCTTCATAGCCCATTTCGTCTAAAATAAAGAGAAGAATAAAAAAAAGTCTGACATACGATTTAATATTGTATTTTACATGCTATTAGGTAGCGCTTAGGTGATTAGGAGTGGAACTGAAAAGTGTTTGCGTCTTGCAAACTCTCGTTTGCGAGATTAATTACTCCGTAATTGAAATATATCTGTCAGAAGGCTTTTTGTGAGCTTGGCTGGCACTACAACTCAAAGTTTATTAATGCTCTGTTTGAAATAAATTTTTTTCTTCTGGGCATGTCAGGATTCTGATTTAAGATGGCTGAACTCTGTTTCTAGTTTTCCTAATTTCACAAAAGATGGTCTAGACTTCAGCATATATTTTTTTTATTTATTTTACTGGTTTAACAGGCAGAAATTCGCAGACCTGCGTTCTTATTTTCTTTTTAATTTAACAAAGCTTGAAGAACCAGGTGTAATGG
>JAQQPU010001139.1:51834-88213 GCA_029168905.1 Artemia sp. Kazakhstan ARC1039 | reverse complement strand
CCTTGTCCGAAACCCCTGTATAGGAAACTTTCTGTCCCTTGGCTTAATCCGGGTTGCAGCGGTAGCTAGCAACCTAGTAAGAGACGATCACGTCCAATGTTAAGAAATATAAAAACCCATAGCTCCTAAAGCAGGAGTCAGATCAAAACAAAAAGTACACCATTAGAACCGCCTTGTCCGAAACCCCTGTATAGGAAACTTTCTGTCCCTTGGCTTGAACAGCAAGGGAAATATATTGGCTTGAAAATCGAGAAAATTGACTTTAACCACGTTATTCTCCCCAAACGAGATATTTTTTTCTTTTTTTTTTCTTTTTTGTATCCAGAGATAGCTTGGCACTGGAACATCGTAGAGGGTTGTTCAATAGCTCATTTTAAAGGAAATTAATTGGGTTAAAAATCTATAGTAACTAAAATAAATTATTTCTAAAAGAGAATAAATTTTTCCAATAAAAACTGTATTTTTAATGCAGTGACGTCATAATTACTATATAAGAAACGTCAAAACTGTAAATGGTCTCATTCATGAATACATAATGGTTAGATCAAAGCAAGCTACACACAAGTTAAAAAATCAGTACTAAAAAATCAAGAAAAGTGGCAGCTACTACAACATTCTGCCTAAACGGGGTATTTTTTTCTCTTTTCTTTGTTTCCAGTATACTAAACGGGATTTTTCCACCAAAAACTGCATTTTGATGTCTTTTCACACTGCAGTCTTTCAAACATAATCGTATACCAGCGGTAAGAATTGAACCCACGCCTCTGAAGAGACTGGTGGCTAACACCAGTGCCTTGGACCACTCAGCCAGGCTGCCTCTCATAAATAAATATATATGTGAATTTGGGTTGCAGCAGTAGCTAGCAACCTAGTAATAGACGATCAGTCCAATGCTAAGAAATATAAAAACCCAAAACTCCTAAAAATAGAGTCAGATCAAAACAAAAGTACATCATTAGAAATACCTTGTCTGAAACCCTACTAGATAAATAATGAACGTCATCATAGTTTTATATTAGAGCTATGACGTGAATAGAGTGACGTCATAATTAGTATATAAGGAAAGAAAAAACTGAAAATTCTCTCATTCTTGATTAGAATTATAGTAAAGAACGAACTTCCAGCCTATAGTAACTAAAATCCGGGTTGCAGCGGTAGCTAGCAACCTAGTAAGAGACGATCACGCCCCATAGTAAATACTAAAGTAACCCATAACTCCTGAAAAAAGAGTCACATCAAAAGAAAAAGTAAACCATTAGAACCGCCTTGTCCGAAACCCCTATAAAGAAAACTTACCACCCTTTGGCTTGAATAACAAAGAAAATATATTGGCTTGAAAATCAAGAAAATTGACTTTTACCACGTTATTTTCCACAAACGGGATATTTTTTTCTTTCTTCTTCTTCTTCTCTTCCACAGATAGCTTGGCACTGGAACATCGTAGAGAGTTGTTCAATGGCTCATTTTAAAGGAAATCTCTAGATCTAGTGCCATTTGTACTTATTTTTTTTTATCCGGGTTGCAGCGGTAGCTAGCAACCTAGTAAGAGACGATCACGTCCAATGTTAAGAAATATAAAAACCCATAGCTCCTAAAAAAGGAGTCAGATCAAAACAAAAAGTACACCATTAGAAACGCCTTATCCGAAACCCCTGTATAGAAAACTTTCTGTCCCTTGGCTTGAACAGCAAGGGAAATATATTGGCTTGAAAATCAAGAAAAGTGGCAGCTACTACAACATTCTGCCTAAACGGGATATTTTTTTTATTTTTTTTTATTTTCTTTGTTTCCAGAGATAGATTGGCACTGGAACATCGTAGATAGTTTTACAATGGCTCATTTTAAAGGAAATTAATTGGGTTACAAATCTATAGTAACTAAAATAAATTATTTCTAAAAGAGAATAAATTTTTCCAGCAAAAACTGTATTTTTGATGTCTTTTCACACTGCAGTCTTTCAAACATAATACCAGCGATAAGATTTGAACCCACGCCTCCGAAGAGACTGGTGGCTAACACCAGTGCCTTGGACCACTCGGCCAGGCTGCCTCTCATAAATAAATATATATGTGAATTTGGGTTGCAGCAGTAGCTAGCAACCTAGTAAGAGACGATCAGTCCGATGCTAAGAAATATAAAAACCCAAAACTCCTAAAAATAGAGTCAGATCAAAACAAAAGTACATCATTAGAACTACCTTGTCTGAAACCCTACTAGATAAATAATGAATGTCATCATAGTTTTATATTAGAGCTATGACGTGAATAGAAACACACGAAATTATATTGTTGTTTCTGAATCCGGGTTGCAGCGGTAGCTAGCAACCTAGTAAGAGACGATCACGTCCAATGTTAAGAAATATAAAACCCCTAACTCCTAGAAAAATAGTCAGATCAAAACAAAAAGTACACCATTAGAATCCGGGTTGCAGCGGTAGCTAGCAACCTAGTAAGAGACGATCACCTCCAATGTTAAGAAATATAAAACCCCCCAACTCCTAAAAAAAGAGTCAGATCAAAACAAAAACTACACCATTAGAACCGCCTTGTCCGAATCCTCTATAATGGAAACTTACCGCCCTTTGGCTTGAATAACAAAGAAAATATATTGGCTTGAAAATCAAGAAAATTGACTTTTACCACGTTATTCTCCCCAAACGGGATATTTTTTTCTTTCTTTCTTTTCCACAGATAGCCTGGCACTGGAACATTGTAGAGAGTTGTTCAATGGCTCATTTTAAAAGAAATCTCTAGATCTAGCGCTATTTGTACTTAATTTTTTTTTAATTATTTTTTTTACGACAAACTTAATTTTTTATATACAATATTAATCAATGACGTCATAGTCTTTGGATGTAGTTAGTACATAAAGTCTGGATCATCGAATTAAAGCTGAAACTAAGTAAAGAACAATTATGCCTCCATATATTCACAGTGATCTATAAAATATCCCATTACATCTATAAACTGTTCCACAGTTGCCGGTTCATACCTTGGAAGCTTTTCACTAAACATGCAACATTTCTTTTGGATATTACTATGAAGTTTTGCGAAAGCATCTCTAGCTGACTTTTCAACAAAATCCATTCTTTCAGAGATAATTTTAATCTTTAATTTTGAATATTTTTCGTAATCCCGGTAAAAAATTCGTAAAATTTTTCTAAATTTTATAATAAAGAACGACCTCTTGCCTATACTAAATTTTATACGCCACTTAATTTTAGCATAGGTTAGTAAATCGACAGATAGCTTGGCACTGGGACATCGTAGAGAGTTGTTTAATGGCTCATTTTAACGAAAATTTTACAATAAAGAACGACACCTAGCCCATGTTAACTGAAAGCTTTTTCTTTCTCCTCAGCTAGCTGGGCACTGGAAAATCATAGAGAGCTGTATAATAGCTCATTTTAAAGGAAATTGCTACATCTAGTGCTTTTTGTAATTATTATAATAAAGAACGAACTCTTGCCTATACTAACTTGTTCACGTCCAATGTTAAGAAATATAAAAAACCATAGTTCCTAAAAAACGAGTCAGATCAAAACAAATCCGGGTTGCAGCGGTAGCTAGCAACCTAGTAAGAGACGATCACGTCCAATGTTAAGAAATATAAAAACCCATAGTTCCTAACAAAGGAGTCAGATCAAAACAAAAAGTACACCATTAGAACCGCCTTGTCCGAAACCCCTGTATAGGAAACTTTCTGTCCCTTGGCTTAAACAGCAAGGGAAATATATTGGCTTGAAAATCATGAAAATTGACTTTAACCACGTTATTCTCCCCAAACGGGATATTTTTTTCTTTTTTTTTTCTTTTCCACAGATAGCTTGGCACTGGAACATCGTAGAGGGTTGTTCAATTACAGTAAAGAACGACATGCCCCTGTTAACTAAAATAATCTATTGACAAAATAACCTCAAATAAACATCTTTTGATAGTTTCTTCTCTAAGGTATCCGGGTTGCAGCAGTAGCTAGCAACCTAGTACGATACGATCACATCCAATGTTAAGACATATAAAAACCCATAACTCCTAAAAATAGAGTCAGATCAAATCAAAAGTACATCATTAGAACCACCTTGTCTGAAACCCCACTAGATAAATAATGAATGTCGTCATAGTTTTATTAGAGGTATGACGTGAATAAAAAAACACGACATTATGTTGTTGTTTCTGAAGACGTCATGAAATAATATCATTACGCCATGACGTTATGAAATAGAACCATTACGCCATGACGTCATGATTACTATTTTAAAGGCGACAAAGGTGTAAATGGTCTCATTCATGGTTACATAATGGTTAAATCAAGGCAAGCTACACGCAAGTTAAAAAAACAGTACTACACAAAAAACAGAGATAGCATCTTGAAAAGAGAAAAGCAAAGGTATTCAACCGACCAGGCGTATCGAGAAGTAAAAGCTGTGAGAGCAAAACAAACAGCAAGGAGTGTTATCACAATGATGAAGATTATAGACATGCGAATATCGATAGTGAAAAACAGCGTCATTACAATGATGTAGCTTATAGACATGCAAAAATTGAGACAGCCAAATTACAATAAAGAACAACACCTTGCCCGTGTTAACTGAAACATAAATATGGATTATGTAGTTTCCATCAGTATCATGGCTGTAGAGATGGCTGAAACCTATATAATAAAAGGCCACAAAATACAAAGGTCTCATTCAACTAATGGTTACATAATGGTTACATCGAAGCAAGCTACACGCAAGTTAAAAAACAGTACTACACAAAAAACAGAGATAGCATCTTGAAAAGAGAAAAGCAAAGGTATTCAACCGACCAGGCGTATCGAGAAGTAAAAATTGAGAGAGCCAAACAAAACAGCAAGGAGTGTTATCACAATGATGAAGTTTATAGACAAGCAAAAATCCGGGTTGCAGCGGTAGCTAGCAACCTAGTAAGAGACGTTCACGTCCAATGTTAAAAAATATAAAAACCCCTAACTCCTAAAAAAAGAGTGAGATCAAAACAAAAAGTACACCATTAGAACCACTTTGTCCGAAGCCCCTATAAAGGAAACTTACCGCCCTTTGGCTTGAATAACAAAGAAAATATATTGGCTTGAAAATCAAGAAAATTGACTTTAACCACGTTATTCTCCACAAACGGGATATTTTTTTTCTTTCTTCTTCTTCTTCTTCTTCTTTTTTCCCATAGATAGCTTGGCCCTGGAACATCGTAGAGAGCTGTTCAATGGCTTATTTTAAAGGAAATTAATTGGGTTAAAAACCTTTTGTAACTAAAACAAATTATTTTTAAAACAGGATACATTTTTCCACTAAAAACTTTATTTTTGATGTCTTTTCGTACTGCTGTCTTTTCAAAATTATTTGATTTTTGAAGCAATCAAACAGTTCGGGGTAAAGTTGTATTTAAACTTTATATTCCATAGATATCCGGGTTGCAGTGGTAGCTAGCAACCTAGTAAGAGACGATCACGTCCGATGTTAGACGATGATTAAGAAATATAAAAACCCCTAACTCTTAAAAAAAGAGTCATATCAAAACAAAAGTACACCATTAGAACCGCTTTGTCCGAAACCCCTTCCACCCTTTGGCTTGAATAACAAAGAAAATATATTGGCTTGAAAATCAAGAAAATTGACTTTAACCACGTTATTCTCCACAAACGGGATATTTTTTTCTTTCTTCTTCTTCTTCTTCTTCTTTTCCACAGATAGCTTGGCACTGGAACATCGTAGAGAGCTGTTTAATGGCTTATTTTAAAGGAAATTAATTGGGTTAAAAACCTTTTTTAACTAAAACAAATTATTTTTAAAACAGGATAAATTTTTCCACTAAAAACTGTATTTTTGATGTCTTTTCGTACTGCTGTCTTTTCAAAGATAATTGATTTTTGAAGCAATCAAACAGTTCGTGGTAAAGTTGTATTTAAACTTTATATTCCATAGATATTATAATCAAGAACGACATCTAGCCCATGTTAACTGAAATATAAATAGGAATTATGTAATTTTCATCGGTATCATGGCTGTAGAGATAGCTGAAACCTAGTAAAGAACGAACCATAGCACATATTAAACTAAGTTAGCTGCCTGACTCTCTAGAGTTCGTCTCTTACTATTCCAAAAAAGAAAAAGCCATAAGCTTTTCCTGTTTGTTATCTGGGTTGCTGTGGTAGTTAGCAATTTAGTAAGAGAATTACAATAAAGAACGAACTCTAATTACATTTTGTAATCATGAAATATAAAATTTAGCAATATAAAATATTACTAAATAACCATATATGACGTAATGAGCGACGTGACGTAAAAATTGAAAAAATAATTTTTTTTTTATTTTCGTTTTCAGTTCAGAGTAGCTAAAGTTATAAACTGTAAAAATATTTATGGTATCTGAGCTATAGTTTTAATCTTTTAATTTATCCGGGTTGCAGCGGTAGCTAGCAACCTAGTAAGAGACGATCACGTCCAATGTTAAGAAATATAAAAACCCCTAACTCCTAAAAAAATAGTCAGATCAAAACAAAAAGTACACCATTAGAACCGCCTTGTCCGAAACCCCTATAAAGGAAACTTACCACCCTTTGGCTTGAATAACAAAGAAAATATATTGGCTTGAAAATCAGGAAAATTGACTTTAACCACGTTATTCTGCACAAACGGGATATTTTTTTCTTTCTTTTGTTTCTAGAGATAGCTTGGCACTGGAACATCGTAGAGAGTTGTTCAATGGCTCATTTTAAAGGAAATCTCTAGATCTAGCGCCTTTTGTACTTAATTTTTTTTATTAATTATTTTTCACGAAAAACTTAATTTTGTATATACAATATTGATCAATGACGTCATAGTCGTTGGATGTAGTACATAAAGGCTCGATCATCGAATTTAAGCTGAAACTGAGTAAAGGACAATTATGCCTCCATATATTCACAGTGATGTATAAGATTTCCCATTACATCTGTAAACTGTTCCACAGTTGCCGGTCCATACCTTGGAAGCTTTTCACTAAACATGCAACATTTCTTTTGGATATTACTATGAAGTTTTGCGAAAGCATCTCTAGCTGACTTTTCAACAAAATCTATTCTTTCAGAGATAATTTTAATCTTTAATTTTGAATATTTTTCGTAATCCCGGTAAAACATTCGTAAAATTTTTCTCAGTTTACAAAGATCAGCCTGTGCGTTCTTTGCAGCTTGTGTAAACTGCAAAAATATCCATGGTATGCGAACAATAGTTTGAATATTTCAATACAAGCTGGAAAAATACCTTAAAATATTAAAATTAGTTTTATTTTTGGTTAGGTTCTAACTACCCGATGTGGGATTGACTATGTATTTTCAGACCAAAAAATTACATTTTTTAATATATATTTTATTTTTCAGTTTAGAATCGCTAAAGTTATTATGTAAACTGCAAAAATATTTATGATATCTGAGCAATAATTTTAATTTTTTCATTCAAACTAACAAAATACCTGAAAATTTAAAAATTAGTTTTATTTTTTGTTAGGTTATGGATACCTGATAAGAGTTATAAGAAGTGTTAATTAGATGAAAATATTATTTCTTGTTTTGTAATAAGATGCCTTCTAAGCGAGTTATTATACGTAATTTAAAAAAACAGTACTATACAAAAAACAGAGACAACATCTTGGAAAGAAAAAAGCAAAGGTATTCAACTGACAAGGCGTATCGAGAAGTAATAATTGAGAGAGCAAAACAAAACAGCAAGATGTGTTATCACAATGATGAAGATTATAGACATGCGAAAATTGAGACAGCTAAACAAAAGAGTAAGGAACGGTATGATAATGATGAAGATTACCGAAACAAACATAAGAAAAAAGTTGCTACCAGAATAATGGGTAGATACTGGGGTGACAAAATCTATAATGAAAAAATTAAATTCTCTGCGAGGTTGTACCGAAGAACGCATAAGGACAAAGGGAAAAATTACATTCAGAAATACAAGAAGATGGCAAAAATGCAGGCTGATCTTTGTAAATTGAGAAACATTTTACGCATGTTTTATCGGGATCACGAAAGGTATTCAAAATTACAGATTAAAATTCTCTTTGAAAGAGCGGATGCTGTTGAAAAGTCGGCTAGAAATTCTTTGGCAAAGCTTCATAGTAATATCCAAAAGAAATGTTGTCAGTTTAACGAAAAGCTTCCAAGGTATGGATTGGCAACTGCGGAACAGTTTATAGATGCAATGGAAAATGTTCGACAACACAGTGAATATACGGAGGCGTACTTCTTAGAAAATTCGTATATTAATTTTGGAAGGAGTAATTGCAGTTTATGTAGCAGCAATAAAAATATATATACAAGCATACCTATCAACAGCGAAGGAAAAGCAATGTTTTTCAATTATGGCGAAAACGAGCCTGTTAGGGTTATTAGTAAATGTGTTTGTAAGACTAATGATTTAGAACAAATTCCTGGAACACCGACTCAAGAAAAAAGCATTTCTAACTGTGTTTTAAACAGTTCGTTTAGTTCTACTGAATATTTGGCAAAAAATTTTCTGTGTAGTAGAACAAACTGTCCTGAAAAGTACGAGACAACTATTGAAAAATGCTCTAAAACTAGATCTGACAAGGAAATTATGATGGCTGAAGTCACCTATAACAATCTGAGTAAACATTCAAAACCAAAAATTGGGCAGCAGGCTACTTGGCAATGTAACCCTGATATCTGCAAGCTCTATCCGACGGATATTGAATTATGTCAAATTCTTTTTGATATCCTTGAAAATAATATAGCATTAAAATTTTCAACTGACAAAGTGGTTAATTTCTACCTTGGCGGCTTGGATTATTGTGAAATCAATTACAGGGACACAAGAAAGCATGGGCATTCGTTATACTGTAGCCCAAATGAGGGATGTCAGAGCTATTTGCGTTCTCTAAGGGCACTAGCTCCACATTTTCCTGTCTTGAACTGTTTCATTATTAGTGTATATAAGGCAGTATCAAAATGTAAGATTATACAACATATTAATCTACTAAAAGTCGAGGGCTCGTACAAGGAACTAAGTCATTACATAGAAGAAGTGTCAAGTAGACTCTGTCGTAATAATAGTCAAGACTTCATTTACGGTGATAGCAATATTAGAGTTTTTGTGGATGAAAATACAATAATAAAATTATTTGGTGAGAGCCTTGATAAGGTAGCTAACATCAGGGATGTATACCCCACAATGCATTGTGACAGTTGTGAGCAGATAAAGACAAAATACCAATTGAAGAGTCTAAGATCCCTTTCAAATAAGAAAGGTTTTGATGTAATGATGGCCACGATTTTAGAACACCTACAACAGGACATACCCAAAGACGACAGAGAACAACTAATTCAATGTACAGGTTGGAAAGAGGATGTCATAGATTCATTCTTTGTCTGTGATTACTGTGCTGGGAAAATGTTGAGAAGTCAGGAGAATGTCCGATCAGTATTAAATAGCCTTCATATAGACTGTACACCGGAATGTATAAAGTGTTTAAATAATTTTGAAATGGCAATGATTCGATTTGTAATGCCTTGTCTTACGATCGTCAGATTAGGGCAAGTAACTGCATTGAAGAGACCTAGAACAGAACGTGTTGACGCTCTTAAGGGGAGAGTAGTATATCTACCTGTTGATGTGCAAGCAAATGCAGATATTCAGCCTGAAAAACTTCTTAACATTGATAGTTTTGTAGTCATTGTCAATGGTCAGCCTACTTACAACATGAATGTTTGGACTGCACTAATAGATCTGAGAAAAGTCCATGAAGCACTGTTGTGGTTAAGAGAGAACAACAGTCTCTATAAAACAATACATGCATACACCCTAGAAGATTTAAATAAAATACTTGAAGCACGTCTTGCTGAAAAAGCGGTTGGTGTTGATAATTTACCTGAAATACCGGAAGCTGCAATCCTTCAGAAACTGACAGAAAGCGCAAAATCTACATTGGTTGAACATTTTTCTGTCCAGCCTCTCAATTCAGCGGTTCCAAAAGACTTCATTGAAGATTTTAAGCAGATGAAAGATCTTGGTACTGACCAATTTCAAATCAAGAAACTAAAAGGTGAGAGCGAAGACTTATTTCAGGAAGAACTTGATCTAAAAGTGTTTCCAAATCTTTTCCCGAAAGGCAAATATGGCTTGCGTGACAAGGCAAGACCATTTCGGATTAGGAATGCAGAATATTTTAAATCAAGGCTTCTTAGCAGACATACTAAGTTTCGTCTTGACAAACAGTTTCTTTTTCACAGCTTCCAATTGCAAGAATTCTCTTACATGTGTAATAGCGTCGGTCATATGTTGCGGACTGTGAAACCAAATCAAAATGCTCGTCAATTTATAGACAGGCTTCATTCCCGTGATGGAGAGATGGAAGCGACTTTGTTTTCTGTTCAATCAAAAATCAGAGGATCTCAACAGCATTTTCAATCTCTTTCCTATAAAGTAAAGTCAATGATTGAGCAATTGGGTCCACCGACTTTGTTTCTGACAGTTTCATGTGCTGAGTGGTACTCTCCTGAATTTATTGACTATTTACGGACTGTCCATAAGAACTTACCTGGTGTAGCAAAAATGACCCCAGCAGAGTTGACGTGTCTAGATCCAATTGCAGTTCCGGGTTGCAGCGGTAGCTAGCAACCTAGTAAGAGACGATCACCTCCAATGTTAAGAAATATAAAACCCCCCAACTCCTAAAAAAAGAGTCAGATCAAAACAAAAAGTACACCATTAGAACCGCCTTGTCCGAATCCTCTATAAAGGAAACTTACCGCCCTTTGGCTTGAATAACAAAGAAAATATTTTGGCTTGAAAATCAAGAAAATAGACTTTTACCACGTTATTCTCCACAAACGGGATATTTTTTTCTTTCCGCTTTTTTTTCCTGCTCAGCTAGCTGGGCACTGGAAAATCATAGAGAGTTGTATAATAGCTCATTTTAAAGGCAATTGCAACATCTAGTCACTTTTGTAATTAAAAATAAAATACTTTTTAAAGTAGAATCAATTTTGTCAAAAAAATTGCATTTTTGATGTATTTTCATACTGCAGTCTTTTCAAAGATATTTGAATTTTGAAGCAATAAAACAGTTCATGGTAATGAACTCTATAGTAATAATAGCTACTTGTCTCAATAGTATTACATTAAATTATGTTAAAAGACTATCCTTAGAAGAACAAACCATTGCATACATTGGACTTAGTTAGCTGCCTGATTCTTTGAGAGTTGTCTCTTACTACTCCAAAGAAGAAAAAGCCTTAGGCTTTTTCCTGTTTGTAATCAGGGTTTTTTATATTAAAGGACAATCATTAGACCATCATTGGTTTCATTTATATCATAGCTGTAGAGCCCACCCCTATTGTCCTCAAATTCAAACTTGTATTCTCCGTTAGACAGGGCTTTTTGATCTCTTCATCTCATCCATGGGTTGGTGAGCCCGACCCGCTTGTCATGGAAACTGTTTTGTTTGTTGAGTTTGAGAACTGGCCTGTCTTAATCCCCTTTACAATAGACCTTAGAAGAATTATCATGACAATCCAAAGGCTTACGACACCAATCTTGAGATATTGTTCTAACAGGAGCATTCAGTTTTTCTTGTATAAGTTATAATAAAGAACGACCTCTTGCCTATACTAAATTTTATACGCCACTTAATTATAGTATAGGTTAGTAATTACACAGATAGCTTGGCACTGGAACATCGTAGAGAGTTGTTCAATGGCTCATTTTTTTATAATAAAGAACGACCTCTTGCCTATATTAATTTATATTAAAGTTGTTATATTTAGCTGGAAGGTAGCTAAACTGAGTTTCTTTTTTAAACTTTAAATATAAGATATACTAATTTAGATTCAATATATTGAAAATTATCTTCGACGGGGAATTGAACCCGGGTCTTCCGCATGACAGGCAGGGATGGTCACCATTGTACTATCAGACACTCATAATAAATAAATTACATATGAGATATGATATTAAATTTGTTAATACATCTTTGTACATGTTAACTTGTACATCCGGGTTTCAGCGGAAGCAAGCAACCTACTAAGAGACGACACCACCCCATAGTAAAACTAAAGTAGCCCATAACTCATAAAAATAGACTCAGATCAAAACAAGAAGTACACTGTTTGAATCGCCTTGTCCAAATCCGGGTTGCAGCAGTAGCTAGCAACCTAGTAAGAGACGCCCACGTCGAATGTTAAGAGATATCAAAACCCGTAACTTCTAAAAAAAACTCAGATCAAAACAAAAACTATACCATTAGGACTGCCTTGTCCAAAACTCCTATATAGAAAACTTTCTGTCATTTGACTTTAACAGCAAGGGAAATATATTGGCTGGAAAATCAAGAAAACTGACAGCTTCTACAGCATTCTGCCAAAACGGCGTCTTTTTTTCTTTTCCACAGATAGCTTGGCACTGGAACATCGTAGAGAGTTGTTCGATGGCTCATTTTAAAGGAAATCTCTAGATCTAGTGCCATTTGTAATTAATTTTTTTTTAAATAAAATCAATCAATTTTACGAAAAACTTTATTTTTATGTACAATATTGATCAATGACGTCAAAGGCGTTGGATGTAGTAATAGTAAAGAACGCACCACGTGGATTCAGACCGTATAGTCACTGAAATATGATATTATACCCTAGAGAAGGAAGTTTTCAAAATATGTGTGTGTTAAATTACTTGTCAAAAGCAAGGTATGTTACGTCATCATGCAATTTGCGTTGAAAATGGCATATGAATTTCATATTAGCTCTTGTTAATTACAAAAAGCACTAGTTTTATAAAGGACCGATATATTACATCATAAATAGGATTTGTCAATTATTATTATAAAAGGGCTGAAAGAAAAAAAGACAAAAGAGAGACAAACAAATGAGAGACGAGAGAAACAAAGTGAAAAAGTGAAAACACTGAAACAAGGCATACAGCAAGAAGACAATGATAATACAAACAGAAGACAAATGAAAGAACCAATAATACAAATGAAAGAACCAATAATACAAATGGAAGAAGAACAGATAATATTATAATCAGGATTCAATTGTTACTGTAGAACGACTCAAACTTCTATCTTCCTTATCAGAAGGAAAGCTCACTATCCAATGCGCTACAGCAACTAATAGAACAGAAGTAATTATAGGTTTAATGATGTGTCTGGACATTCCTCACGTGTCGTAGTAAGGATCCGGGTTGAAGCGGTAGCTAGCAACCTAGTTAGAGACGATCACGCCCCATAGTAAAAATTAAAGTAACCCATAACTCCTGAGAAAAGATTCAGATCAAAACAAGAAGTACACTAGTAGAACAGCATAATAAAGAACAACCTCTTGCCTATATTAATTTATATTAGTTATTATATTTAGCTAGGAGGTAGGGAAACTGAGTTTCTTTTTTAAACTTTAAATTTAAGAGATACTACTTAAATTCAATATATTAAAAATTTTCTCTGACCGCGAATTGAACCCGGGTCTTCCGCATGACAGACAGGGATAGTGACCACTGTACTATCAGAGACTTATAATATATAAATTATATATAAGTAAAGATATCAAATTTGTTAATACATCTTTTGTACATGTTTTATATTAAAAGATGATCATTAGAAGAACAAACCATTGCATAAATTGGACTTAGTTAGCTGCCTGATTCTTTGAGAGTCGTCTCTTACTACTCCAAAGAAGAAAAGGCCGTAGGCTTTTTCCTGTTTATAATCAGAGTTTACATAATATGGGTTGTCAAACAGTTCGTTTAAATAAAGGATTGATATATTTTACATTTACATAAAGGTTACACAAAGGATCGACATAGTTCATCATAAAATGTGTCAGTCAAGAAGATCTCATGTAGTAGTTATTAATAGAAGTTTTTTTTTAGTATAATAAAGAACGACCTCTTGCCTATACTAAATTTTATAGGCTATTTAACTATAGTATAGGTTAGTAAAGTTTTAATATTAACATCGATCGTTGCCAAAGAGTGCGTTTAACTCGGATCCTTCAGTGCCGAAGGAGAGCCAACTCCACTGTACCATTGCCTTCTAATTTAAATATACTATTCAGTGTGTGGTGTCTAAGACGTCATAATAATGTGTGAGAATTTACATTCTAAGACCATTGATCTAAATCAATTTCGTTGCAAAACACAGTGAAAAGTCATATTGGGCACTACTTTATGAGCTATTCAGGGAGAAGACTCATTTCTTGGAGTCAATACTAAGTATTCCTGATTGATAGACATATATCATGAATTTTGTTTTTCTTCTTATATTATGTAATGTTGATACAAAACACAGTAAAAAGTCATATTAACCACTACTTTACAAGCTATATTTATAGAAGTCCCATTTTTTTGAGGCAAGACAAACAAAAAAATATTTACTACAAATCCAAATGTTACTATAAAATGTAAAAAACTTCTTCGAAAATCAAAACTAGTTCTTTACAAAACAGAATAATTCTTACCAAACAAAAATAATTCTCACAATATACAAAATAGTTTTGTATATAATAAATATAAGTTAATTTTGTATAAGATATCAAATCATTCTGTTAAATGTGATATAGTTATTATAAAACAACAATAATTCTTGCAAAACTCTATATAGTTCTTACAAAACAAAAATAATTCTTAAAAATGCAAATAGTTTTTACAAAATGCAATAAACAAAACCAAACTAATCCTTACAAAATACAAAATAGTTCTTACAAAGTTCAATAAAATTCTTACAAAATACGTAATAGCTCTTACAAAATTCAAAATATTTCCAACAAAATACAAAATAATTCTTATAAATACAAAACAGGATAATTCTTATAAAATAAAAAATAATACTTACAAAATTCAATATTATGCCACTAGTTATGCCACTACATTATGCTACTAGTTATAATGATGTCAGTATTCAATGACCTCATACTGTCAATAAAAGAAAGAACTGCAAAAGCGTCAGAATCATTTAATTATGAAAAGCGTTAAAGCAAACATGTCGGAAAATGACGCTAAGATCAAGCTGGATTTTTATGAAGAGTTACAAAAATTTCTCACTGGTAAAGTGCAGGAATTTTACCTGATTGAAATCTGGGACATCGACGTCATTAATGACTAAAAATGGCATAATGATCCAGATTGTTTTCAGAAACATGTGGATCTCCACCTCATCCAAATAGAAAAGAAGACAAGCAAAAGAAAAGACCAAGAGAGTAAACCCGAAAAAACAACAGCCGCCAATAACAGGCAACGTGATTCAATTGTTACTGTTACTGTGATTCGATTGTGATTGTTTTATCTTAGATAAAAGTTTATCTTCCTTGTCAGGAGGAGAGCTAACTATCCAATGAGCTACAGCAACTAACAGAACAGAAGTAATTATAGGTTTAATGATGTGTCTGGACATTCCTCACGTATCGTAGTAAAGATCCGGGTGGCAGCGGTAGCTAGCAACCTAGTAAGAGACGATCACGCCCCATAGTAAAAATTAAAGTAACCCATAACTCCTGAAAAAAGATTCAGATCAAAACAAGTAGTACACTATTAGAACCGCATAATAAAGAACTACCTCTTGCCTATATTAATTTACATTGCAGTTATTATATTTAGCTAGGAGGTAGGGAAACTGAGTTTTTATAATAAGGAACGACCTCTTGCCTATACTAAATTTTATACACCACTTAATTATAGTATAGGTTAGTAATTCATCCGGGTTGCAGCGGTAGCTAGCAACCTAGTAAGAGACGTTATAATAAGGAACGACCACTTGCCTATACTAAATTTTATACGCCACTTAATTATAGTATAGGCTAGTAATTCAACAGATAGCTTTGCACTGGAACATCGTAGAGAATTGTTCAATGGCTGATTTTAAAGGAAATTTTAAAGGAAAAACCCATAATTCCTAAAAAAAAAAGAGTCAGATCAAAACAAAAAGTACACCATTAGAACCACCTTGTCCGAAAACCCTGTATAGGAAACTTTCTGTCCCTTGGCTTGAACAGCAAGGGAAACATATTGGCTTGAAAATCAAGAAAAGTGGCAGCTACTACAACATTCTGCCTAAACGAGTTATTTTGTTTCCTTTTTTCTTGTTTTTCGCAGATAGCTTGGCACTGGAACATGGTAGAGAGTTGTTCAATGGTTCATTTTAAAGAAAATTAATTGGCTTAAAAATCTTTTGTAAGTAATAAATTATTTCTAAGAAAGAATAAATTTTTCAATAAAAACTGCATTTTTGATGTCTTTTCATACTGCAGTCTTTTCAAAGATATTTGATTTTTGTACATAAATCATAATCGTATACCAGCGGTAAGATTTGAACCCACGCCTCTGAAGAGACTGGTGGCTAACACCAGCGCCTTGGACCACTCGGCCACGCTGCCTCTCATAACTATATATGTGAATCCGGGTTGCAGCAGTAGCTAGCAACCTAGTAAGAGACGATCAGCCCAATGCTAAGAAATATAAAAACCCAAAACTCCTAAGAATAGAGTCAGATCAAAACAAAAGTACCTCATTAGAACCACCTTGTCTGAAACCCTACTAGAAAAACAATGAATGTCATCATAGTTTTATATTAGAGCTATGATTATAATACGGAACGACCTCTTGCCTATACTAAATTTTATACACCACTTCATTATAGTATAGGTTAGTAATTCATCCGGGTTGCAGCGGTAGCTAGCAACCTAGTAAGAGACGTTATAATAAGAAACGACCTCTTGCCAATACTAAAGTTTATACGCCACTTAATTATAGTATAGGTTAGTAATTCAACAGACAGCTTTGCACTGGAACATAGTAGAGAGTTGTTCAATCGCTCATTTTAAAGAAAATTAGTGGGGTTAAAAATCTTTTGTAATTAAAACAAATTATTTTTACTACATTTAAGAAATTTTAATTATATTCCTTAAGAAATCATCATAAGTAAAAATTTCCCATACGAAAATTGAACTACAGCCAACTGGGTGAGAGCTATCCCAACCTCTAGACCACATAGGATATATTAAAACATCCGATTAATGAAGTTAATGTTAAAGAAAAAATTATAAACCTAGTTATCTGTCTGATTATTTGAGGATCGTCTCTTACTATTCCAAAGAAGAAAAAGCCGTAGGCTTTTTTCTTTTTTTCAATTTATTATGTACAATATTGATCAATGACGTCATAGTCGTTGGATGCAGTTAGTACATAATAGCTACCCGGTGTGGAATTTAATAAGTATTTTCAGGCCAAAAAATTCAATTTTTTATATATCTTATTTTTCAGTTAAGAATCGCTAAAGTTATTATGTAAACTTTAAAAATATTTATGATAACATTCAAGGACGTATCCAGAGTTAATCGAAAGAACGACTGTGAAACGACTGTCGTTTCAAGTTGAAGAAGCTATTTCGAAAATCAAAGAGATTTGAAAAAAGGAGGGAAGAAGAACGACAGAAACAGAAAACGACAATACCACAAAATAACATGGAAGAAGAAGCAAAAAACGCAGAAAAAGACAAGCAAGATCATTTAAATGTAATCTATGTGAGAAATGCTTCTCACAACTCAAGCAGTTTGAATGTGCACCGAAGAATACATACCGGGGAAAACCATTTAAATGTAATGTATGTTTAAGGGGTTACATTCAAAAGGTTTTTCTCTGGTATGTACTTTTGGACCTACAACACACAAGATATTTTGCTTGAAACTTCCGCTTTCCTCGGATTTAAATTCCAGCATAAGGCCTGGTTCAAACAATACTAAAGATTTAGCTCAAGCGAATAATTTCCTAATTTACGAAGTACCCATGTTACCAAAGCATGGTTTACAAAACATGGATAAGTTGCTGCGGTCTGTTGCAAACCCAAACTTGTCATTTGGAGGGAACATTTGGAGTAGCTGGAAATGATTTTCGTCAGTGGTCCTTTTTTTGATGTCAGGAAGGTCCCTAAAGATCCTTTTTCCGCCAGAAAAAGTCCTTAAAGTCCCTATTTTTGTCTCCTTGAACCCCTGGCAGCCCTACGAACTGTATCAGATCAAGATCAATTGATCTTGGTTTAAAATGAGGAGGAATGATAATTGAATTCAATTACATTAAATTATTGTAAATTGGGCTTATAAAAATACTTCCAGTATCTTTCTTTAAACCTAGGTCTTCTTGTATGTATTAATTTCAATTACCGCCCTAAAAGGCTGAGGTTAACGATTTCCTATGGAAATTAACATTGCCTCATCAAACACCGTTTTGGGCTTCATTGTTTTATTAATAGTGATTTATGGTCGTTTTACCCTCAAAACATTATTTAACTATATTGCTGCTTGTCTCTTGTTCCATGTAGCTCCTTACTTTTTTTGAAAAACTTATTAGTTTAATTAATTTCGATTTGATTTGAATTCAAGTCTTTTTCCAAGTCTTTTTCATTGGTTCAGAAAATAGTATTTTTATATCTATTTGGTTTTTTCTAAAAGAATCAGAAATTGGGCTTAATATTTAAACTATGAAGAAAGTTTTGCAAAAAAAATCAATAGTAAATGTACTGTAGTGCCTTGAATGGGTTCAATAATAAATTGGTTCAAAATATTTTGACAAAAGGCAAGAAAACATACAAAAAACCGTAATAATAAAGAAAAAGAAAATAAGGGTGACTCTCAGCCAGTGGCAAAAATAAAAAAGACAATTTCGTCAAGGATCACGCCAAGTCCTCTTCGGTCCTAAAAAACAAAACAAAAAGAACACAAAATTAAACTAACATTTGAAGTGAATATTAGCCGGAATAAATGGAAGACTTCAAAATTTGATTGTGCAGGAATTATCTCCCTAGCGAATAAAGCAGCTTGTATTCATTAAAAAAATACATAAAGGATCCTTATAGTTTTACATTAAGAAACGAAATGTAGCCCATAGTAACTGGGGTAATAAATTTACTCATAGAACGAACACTGGCACATTTACGTATTGAACTGATTACTGATACATTCACACATATTAACACTGTTAAACTGGTTAACACTGTTTAACATGTTAACACTGTTAAATAAGTTAATACCGTAGACAGGTCGTCTCTTACTATTCCAATTAAGAAAAAGCCATAGGACTTTTCCTGTTTGTAATTTTATCAAACTGAGATCACTTGACTCTTTGCATCCTTTTATATTGATGATGCATGCCGTCATAATATATAAAGGCATATATAATTTACAGTAAAGAAAAAACTTCCAGCCCATAGTAACTAAAATAAGATCTGGGTTGCAGCGGTAGCTAGCAACCTAGTAAGAGACGTGCACGTCCAATGTTGAGAAATATAAAAACCCATAGTTCCTAAAAAAGGAGTCAGATCAAAACAAAAACTAAACTATTAGAACCGCCTTGTCCGAAACCCCTGTATAGGAAACTTTCTGTCCCTTGGCTTGAACAGCAAGGGAAATATATTGGCTTGAAAATCAAGAAAAGTGGCAGCTACTACAACATTCTGCCTAAACGGCATATTTTTTTCTTTTTTGTTTTTTTCTTTCTTGTTTTCCACAGATAGCTTGACACTGGAACATCGTAGAGAGTTGTTCAATGGCTCATTTTAAAGGAAATTAATTGGGTTTAAAATTTGTTGTAACTAAAATAAATTACTTCTAAGAGAGAATAAATTTTTCCACTAAAAACTGCATTTTTGATGTCTTTTCATACTGCAGTCTTTTCAAAGATATTTGATTTTTGTACATAAATCATAATCGTATACCAGCGGTAAGATTTGATCCCACGCCTCCGAAGAGACTGGTGGCTAACACCAGCGCCTTGGACCACTCGGCCCCGCTCTCCTCATAACTATATATGTGAATTCGGGTTGCAGCAGTAGCTAGCAACCTAGTAAGAGACGATCAGTCCCATGCTAAGAAATATAAAAACCCGGAACTCCTAAATATAGAGTCAGATCAAAACAAAAGTACATCATTAGAACCACCTTGTGTGAAACCCTACTAGATAAATAATGAATGTCGTCATAGTTTTATTAGAGCTATGACCTGAACAGAAAAACACGACATTATGTTGTTGTTTCTGAAGACGTCATGAAATAAAATCATTACGCCATGACGTCCTAATTACTATATAAAAAACGACAAAAATGTAAATTGTCTCATTCATGATTACATAAAGGTTAGATCAAAGAAAGCTACACGCAAGTTAAAAAAAACAGTACTACAAAAAAAAACAGAGATAGCATCTTGAAAAGAAAAAAGCAAAGGTATTCAACCGACCAGGCGTATCGAGAAGTAATAATTGATAGTGACAAACAGCGTTATTATAATGATGAAGTTTATAGACATGTGAAAATTGAGACAGACAAACAAAAGAGCAAGGAACGGTATGATAATGACGAAGATTACAGAGAAGTTATCCGGGTTGCATACAGTAAAGACCGATCTATAGCCCGTAGTAACTGAAGATCCGGGTTGCACCACCTTAGTGGCTTGAAAAAGATGAAAAATAATTTCTGAGAAAAACTTTCAAACAATACGTGGTAACAAACTGTTTGAAACATAATAATAAGGATCCTAGAAGCGAACTTGTTGAGGACTATAACAGCAAAAAATTGAAGATGAAGAATAGAAAAAAAGAAAGAAAGATAAAACACGGGTAAATTAAAGCAAACTGATTAATAAGAGAATTATAATATCTAATATAATATTTAGAGAATTATAATATCAAAGTTTTGTAACATTGTTATACAGCGTGCGAAAACTTGTGGATAGCTCGACACTGGAGGGTATTATATTTCATTGAAACATAGATTTATAAACAGGGGATCGCTGGGCGGAGCTAGAGACATACTTGAGGACAATAAAGGAACGGTGGGATGAAAGGAGGCAGAGGCCTTCAGGATTATTACAATTAAAATAAGATAATAATTGGGAAGAAAGATTTTTATGGTAAGTGGAGTATGAAACGGATAGATTTAATTTTTTAATGATTTTTTAAAAAGGGATAATACCAAAATTGGAGTACAAGTCCTGGGTGGTTACATAAAGGACCGATATAGATCATCATAAATGGTGATCTTCAATACGGTTTTTTTTATATAATTGTCCATTATTATATAAAATGCAGTAATATTTTGGGGGTTTTCAAACAAAAATGCCATCTTGTTTGAAGAATTTCTACAACAACAACCGTGCTGTGACAGGATATTCAATAATTTGATTTTTCTACAAAACCGTGTATATTATTTTGGTAAAGTAATTGTAATAGCAATATTGGACACTTTTGATTTTTTTAAATAGTTTGTTTTGATAAAGGGATTATAATAGCAATATTTAACACTTTTTAACATTAATAGTGCCACCTTTTCCAGATATCCGGGTTGCAGCGGTAGCTACCAACCTTGTAAGAGACGATCACCTCCAATGTTAAGAAATATAAAAACCCATAGTTCCTAAAAAAGGAGTCAGATCAAAACAAAAAGTACATCATTAGAACCGCCTTGTCCGAAACCCCTGTATAGGAAACTTTCTGTCCCTTGGCTTGAACAGCAAGGGATTTTTACAATAAAAATTGACGCCTAACCCATGTTAACTGAAACATAAATAGAGATTATGTAATTTCCATCACTATCATGGCTGTAGAGATGGCTGAAACCTAGTAAAGAAAAAACCATTACAGTAAAGAACAAAAAGTACACCATTAGAACCGCCATGTCTGAAAGCCCTGTATAGGAAACGTTAATCGGGAGAATTTTTCCGTGGAGGATGTTTCTTTCGGGTAAGGGACATTTCTATGAAGGGGGCGCCGGATTTCCAAGCATTATTTAAAAAACGATCAGAAATTAAATATAAAAAAACAAGTTTTTTCAACTGAAAGTAAGAAGCAACATTAGAACTTAAAACGAACAGAAATTATTACGTATATGAGGGGATTCTCCCCCAAGTCAATACCTTGCTCTTTACGCTACAGTTTTTTTAGAGCTTTCAAAAGAGCTTTCTATTCTAATTAAACGGCCTTTGTGATTCAGGGGTTTGTGAATTAATTTTTTTTTAACTTTTAACGTAAAGATTGTGTTATTGACTAAGGGGAGAACCCCCTAATATACGTAATAACATATACGTAATAAAAAAAAAACAAAAAACAAGCGATAAGGCTCAATAGTAATCGAAACTTTTAGAAACGGAATTTCGATGTCAATAAATGTATCAAAAGAATGGGCTTATAATGCTGATTCTAAATATATAAATTTTATTAAGTTTAGTATTACTCATCAAAGGCTACGAGCCTGAGAAAATTTACCTGATTTTTTAAAGAGGGGGGAAACGTCCCCTACAAGTGAAAGAATTTTAATAAAAATCACACCGTCAGATTCAGCGTATAAGAAAACCCTATTAAACAGGTTTGAAGCGTATATCAAGCTCATATTTGCAAAAATCTGTAACTTTTTATTTTTTGCCAGAAGAAAAATATACGAATATAGAAGTTCGTTACGTAAGTTAATTTGTAAATTACGCCCGAACCAAATTTAGAGACAGCCATTTAGCAAAACAAAAGTAAAATTTTTATGCAAATTTTGTTTTCTTATTCGATGACGGTGAGCCAAAATAAAAGCTGCATTAGCTAAAAAACGATCAGAAATTAAATAAAAAAAAAGTTTTTAAAACTGAAAGTAAGGAGCGACATTAAAACTTAAAACGAACAGAAATTATTCCTTATATGAAAGGGGCTGTCCCCTCCTCAACGCCTCGCTCTTGACGCTAAAAGTTTGACTCTCACAACTCACAACTTTATTTTTTAAAACAATAAAAAAGTTTAGCGTAAAGAGCGAGGCGTTGAGGAGGGGGCAGCCCCTTTCATATACGGAATAATTTCTGTTCGTTTTAAGTTTTAATGTCACTCCTTACTTTCAGTTTAAAAAACTTGTTTTTTTTTATTTAATTACAATAAAGAACGACACCTAGCCCATGTTAACTGAAACATGAATAGGGATAATGTAATTTCCATCACTATCATGGCTGTAGAGATGGCTGAAACCTAGTAAAAAACAATACATAAAAGATCGATGTCAGTCAAGAGGATCTAATGCAGTACTAATTAATAGAAGTTTTATTTAAACTTTAAATAGATAAATGTGTAAAATCTGTCTCTGGCAGGATTTGAACCGGTAGCCATGGGAGTAGAATTCGAACATTACATTATTGGAATTACAGTAAGGAATGAACTTCCAGCCCATAGTCACTAAAATAAAGTTAAAAAAACCATAGGGTTTTTCCTGTTTGTAATACAGTAAGGTTTCCGGGTTGTAGCGGTAGCTAGCAACCATGTAAGACACGATTACTTCCAATGTTAAGAAATATAAAGACCCATAGCTCCTAAGAAAAACTCCTAACACAGAGTACACCATTAGAACCGCCTTCTCCAAAACCCCTATATAGGAAACTCTCTGTCCCTTTGCTTGAACAGCAAGGGAAATATATTGGCTTTAAAATCAAGAAAAGTGGCAGCTACTACAGCATTCTGCCTAAACGGCATCTTTTTATTTTTTTTTTCATCCGGGTTGCAGCGGTAGCTAGCAACCTAGTAAGAGACGATCATGTCCAACGTTAATAAATATAAAAACCCATAACTCCTGTAAAAAGAGTCATATCAAAACAAACAGTACACCATTATTACAAAAAAGAACGAACTTTAGTCCATAGTAACTGAAGAATTATAAGAGATCATTATATAGATGATCAATTTTCCTTAATCATCATAACAGAGAGCTGTGTAATGGCTCATTTTAAAGGAAATTACATTAGAAGACGATCATTGGAATAACAATCCATTTTATGCACTGAAATTACTTAGCTACTTGATTGTTTGAGGTTCGTCTCTTACTATTTCAAAGAAGAAAAAACCGTAGGCTTTTTCCTGTTTGTAATTGGGTTTTATATTAAAGAATGACATTTAGTCCAGTAAAGAACAAACCACGGCACATAGTAACTAAAAGTTAAGATAATTAACATTAAAGAATGACCCGTACTCCATAGTAACTAAAGTGTTATAAGGAATCAAAACATGCTGTAACTGTAACGAACTGCAAACCATTGTAACTGAAGTATTATATAATAAAGAACGAACTCTTGCCTATACTAACTTGTATATGCAACTTAACTATAGTATAGGCTTGTACAGTTATATTTAAAGTAAATATATTAAAAATTCCGTCCTACGGGGAGTAGAATCCCGGCCACGGGCGTGACAAGCAGGTATGCTTCCCACTGTACCATCAGAGACTTATGAAAAATAAGTTACTTACAAGAGCTGATAATAAATTCATTAATACACTAAAAAAATATATAAGGAATCGTTCTGGTTAATTATAAACGGGGATTATGAAAGTTTCATCGCTTTCATGGCTGTACAGATGGCTGCATCCTAGTAAAGAACAAACCATGGCACATATTGAGTTTAGTTTGATGCCTCATTCTCTGAAGTTTGTCTCTTTACTATTCTAAATAAGAAAAATCCATAGGCTTTTCCTGTTTGTTTTTAGTAAAGAATAAACTATAGCCCACAGTAAACGAAATATTAATTTAAATCATGGTTGCAGCTTTAGCTGCAACTTAGTATAGAGCGAATCATTGCCCATAGTAAAAAAAAGTTAAAAAGTATATTCCGAAGAAAAACTGCCTAATGAGAAAAATTGCCATCTGGTACTGTTTCAGGAATGGTAACTATTATTTCGATTAATCTTAAAAGTAAAAGCTTATTGCGAAAAGAACTTTATGATGATTTAAAAGAAACCAAAAAACCCTCGAAAATGGCGTCAGATCGAAAAGTAAAGCACCTTATTGGAATCACCATGGTCGAAAACCTTGAACAGGAGAATTACACTCCTCCACGTTGAATAGCAAGGAAATCGCTTTTTGGAATGGGTAGCACTTATATGTCACCTTTTTTTCTTCTTTTTCGTTTCTACCAGGGCTAGCGAGCAACCAAAACATCATAGAGATGCTTAATAGCTTATTTTAAAGGAAATTGCTACATGTAGTGCCTTTTGTAGTTAACAAAAAAACGATTTTTAAAATAAAATTTTTTTTTTTATGGAAACTGCATTTTCGTATACAAGATAGTGGTTGCAGTGATAGTTGCAAACACTGGTGATTTTGAAAAAAAAGAAGCTAAAATCCCTCGAAATTGGTGTCTGATTCAAAGGAAAACTGCTCCATTTGAATCAGCATGGTCAAATACCTTCTAAAGGAAAATTATAGTCCCCCACCTTGAAAAACAAAGAAAATCCCTTTTTGACATTTGTAGCTAGACCCCGGCGCTACGCCGATGAGGGAAGACCGGTGGCGGCGGGGCCAAAACAGCGCGCCACCACTGTGCCGCCGGTAAGATGTCGGTGGCGTGCCCCCGGCGTGATCAATGTTGACCGCAAACATTAATGTTTTCATCAGTCTTTCTCAAATCACAGCTTAAATTTACAATAGATTCGAGCCTATTCATTAGTTAAAAAATTCACAAGTCACTGGCTGGAAAACTGACTGGCTTGTTCATCAAGAGAAATAGAAATCTGGTAGAAAAGAAATGGCCGGAGTAGTTGAAGTATCTATTATCTACTTATTCTAAATATAAATAATTTTCAAAATTAGTAGTTTTTTTTTCATCGAGCATTACTGCATACAAAACTTCAAATATCGTATCACCAAATTCGTCAGTTATCTGGGTAAAAACTCTGAATATAACTTTGAACTTAAGCTTATTTTTTTCATAATGCCCTTTGCCTGTATCTGTTTGTCACCTTTAATCCGGGTTGCAGCAGTAGCTAGCAACCTAGTAAGAGACGATTATGTCCAATGTTAAGAAATATAAAAACCCATAACTCCTAAAAAAAAAGTCAGATCAAAACAAAAAGTACGCCATTAGAACCGCCTTGTCCGAAATACCTGTATAGGAAAATTTCTGTCCCTTGGCTTGTACAGCAAGGGAAATTTATTACCTTGAAAATCAAGAATAGTGGCAGCTACTACAGCATTCTGCCTAAACGGCATCTTTTTTTTTGTTTTTCTTTTCCACAGATAACTTGGCACTGGAACATAGTCGAGAGTTGATCAATGGCTCATTTTAAAGGAAATTAATGGGGTTAAAAACCTTTTGTAACTTAAACAAATTATTTTTAACAGAATAAGTTTTTCCACTAAAAACTGCATTTTTGATGTCTTTTCATTCTGCAGTCTTTTCAAAGATATTTGCTTTTTGAAGCAATCAAACAGTTCGTGGTAAAGTTATATTAAAAACCATCATTAGAAGAACAAAGAACTGCATACATTGGACTTAGTTAGCTGCCTGATTCTTTGAGAGTCGTCTACCACTACTCCAAAGAAGAAATAGCCATAGGATTTTTCCTTTTTGTAATCAGGGTTTACATAATCTGGGTTTTCAATCCAGGTTGCATTACTTACATTAAAGAACGAACTTTAGTCCATAGTAACTGAAGTTATATTAAAACATAACTCGTAAAAAAACAAATAGTACATCATTAGAACCGTCTTTTCTTAAACCCCTAAAAAGGAAACTTTCTTTCATTTGGTTTGAGCAGCAAGGGAAATATATTTGCTTGAAAATCAAGAAAAGTGGCAGATACTACAGCATTCTGCCTAAACGGCATCTTTTTTTCCTTTTTTTTCCACAGATAGCTTGGCACTGGAACATCGTAGAGAGTTTTTCAATGGCTCATTTTAAAGGAAATTAATGGGATTAAAAACCCTTTGTAATTAAAACAAATAATTTTTAAAATAGATTACATTAAAGAACGAACTTTAATCCATAGTTTATATTAAAGGACCATCATTAGAAAAGCAAAACATTATATATTGAACTTAGTTAGCTGTGGAGCTTACATTTTATACGGGTTGCAGCGGTAGCTAGCAACCTAGTAAGAGACGATCACGTCCAATGTTAAGAAATATAACAACCCATAACTCCTAAAAAAAAAGAGTCAGATCAGAACAAAAAGTGCACCATTAGAACTGTCTTGTCCGAAACCCCTGTATAGGAAATTTTCTGTTCCTTGGCTTGAACAGCAAGGGAAATATATTGGCTTGAAAATCAAGAAAAGTGGCAGCTACTACAGCATTCTGCCTAAACGGCATCTTTTTTTTTTCTTGTCTACAGAATTGCTTGGCACTGGAACATCGTAGAGAGTTGTTCAATGGCTCATTTTAAAGGAAATTAGTGGGGTCAAAAGCTTTTGTAACTTGAACAAATTATTATTAAAACAGAATACAATTTTCCGCTAACTTAATTTTTGATGTCTTTTCATACTTCAGTCTTTTCAAAGATATTTGATTTTTGAATTATAATAAAGAATTATAGTATAGGTTAGTAACTCCACAGATAGCTTGGCACTGGAACATCGTAGAGAGTTGTTCAATGGCTCATTTTAAAGGAAATGAATGGGGTTAAAAACCTTTTGTTGTAATTAAAACAAATTATTTTTTAAAATAGAATCAATTTTTTACGAAAACTGCATCTTGATGTAGAGCTTGTGGTGTAAAGAACTCTTTTTTGGATAAAACCCTGTTTTACATTGTGAGTAATTTCCCAGTGGACACTTATTTGAAGACTTTTTATAATCGGCTTATCTATAGTTTGGTTATTTTGACCGCTGTGATTTCCCCTAGGAACAATTATTTTAGCTCAGTGTTGCCGATTGGAAGTTTCCAATAGAAGATTTTATTACGCAAATCTTATAAGCAATATTCAAGCTTTTCTTAAGGTGCGTCGACAGTACCACGTTGTTTTCTGGATGTGGACGAAAATAGAGGACAAATTATTCTTGAATGCTGTGTTGAACTTCGTGAGCCGTAGTATGGAAAGAGGAGAAAAACTGCAGGGAATAATTGATACAGGCGTCGGATTTTTCACACCAGAATAAATTCTGAAAGTCAAAAAATCGCTCCATAAACTAATGCAGTTTACAACATGCTGTAAAATTCACGCAAGAGATGAAGAGAATTTTACGGATATTTGCAGATGGATTCACCAAGCTCACGCCAAGAAGACCAAATTGCCGACCTTTGTTATAGATTCTCCCTGCTCAGTCCCAACTACTAGTGAAGCTACTGCAGCAACCGTTGCTATTAAGGTGAATGAATTGTCTCGAGTTATTAAGAACCATTTTGCTATTAATGCCAACAAACCCATCGAATGGCCAATCACTTCAAACCAGCCTGATAAGCCCTCCTATGCAATCGTACTGAAAAATCTGCCCGTATCGCTTGATAACCAGAGTGCTGAAGAGATTCATAGATTCGGTATGTACGGATACTAGTGACATATCTGAATTAAGGAGAGTCAAATCGGACTGGAAACTAGTGGTTCGCTCGAAAAACGCAGCTGAAACCATTGTTGAGTCAATCAAGACCAACCAGCCGCAGATATCTGCCACCATAAAGAGCCCTAACTATATTGGTGTAGTGATATAATGTGATATGCCTGCAAGAACATTTCACCACAGAAGCTGGCCTAAACCTACTAAATCTCTGGTCGTCCTACTCTGTTTTTTCCATGCCTGAAAAACGTTCATCTCCGCGGGGCCGTCCGTCTGGTGGTATTGCCACGTTGGTTAGCAATCGCCTCGCGTGCGAAGTATACGAGAACAGTGACAATTTTCTTGCAACTATACTAGATAACCTGCTAGTTATAAATGTGTACCTTCCAACTGATTACCGTGACGACAAATCTGATAGTGCTTTTACTATAAGTGCTGCCAAACTAGCCCGCTACCTTAAAAAAGCCGAACGCGAGTCCCTTGAGTGCATAATAGTGGGTGTCTTTAACTGTAATTTAGAAGTTGATATTAGTGCCCCAAATAGTCGTTATTGCATTCTAATAGGGATACTTGAGAACCGTTTTAATATTCACCGGAAGAACCAGAAGTTTTCGTATATCCACCAATCTGGTTCTACGTACAATCTAGACCATATTGTTAGCTCTAGTTCTTTGCCAGTACGTGAGGTTCTTGTCCTTCCGAATAGTTTCACTTCGGATCATTTCCCAGTTCAGTGTATTATCAGTGGGCCTACCTTGTTTTCCGCTGCGAATAATTCGTCGATATTCACTCAGAGGTGGCATAAGGTTCCGGTTTGGCGTAAAATTGATAAATAAAAGTTTCAAGTTTCTTGCCATCTTGTTCTGTCAAAAATTCGCATACCGTTTGACCTACCTATGAAGTTCTCTCATCGTGATGAAAGAGATGCGCGGCTACGTCATAATATTTATTGCGCCGAACTGACCCATGCTCTTCTGTTTGCCGAATCTCGGGGAGTACCCAAGTCTCGTGCCAGACAAAAAACTCAAGAAAAGGGATGGTCTTCTAACCCTTTGTTACAATTAGCATGCGACCGAGCTACCTTCTGGTACGGGATATGGAAAGAATGTGGTAGACCACACTCAGGAGTAGTTAAAGAGATTAGAATTGCATCTAAGCGTAGGTTTGGGAAGGAACTTGCTCGTCACCGTGTGCAGTTGAAATATTAGCTTTCTGAAAAAGTAATTGAAAATCCTAATCTGTTATGGAAAATGTTTGATAAGAAGGAGTCAGCGGGTCCCGAGTCAGATATCCTATCTTTAACATGGATTAACTATTACCTTGATGAGTTTTCAGCCCCAAAACAGGATCTTAACATTTCTGTTCAAGAAAAGCTTTCACCCCTCCTCTCATCAATTCCAGATACAGATTTCATAGTTACCCAATCGCAGGTTGGGTCCGCGGTCCGACGGTTGAAAAAGAAAAAGTTGGCTTGCATTGACCGTGTATCCACCTTCCACCTTAGTCATTGCAGCCCAACTTTCTTGGGACACCTAACTCTTCTCTTTCAGATGATCTTCATTACTGGACTCGTACCATCGGCATTCAGTACTGGGTCGCTTAGGCCAGTCCCGAAGATAGGAATAAGTACTTCGGAATGTACTTCGTTCAGACTGATCACAGTAGAATCAACGCTTTGCAAAATCTTTGAACGTTTGGTCGTTGATGAAATCCAGGAAAAATACTGGACTCCCCATTCCCAGTTTGGGTTCCACAGGGGTCTTGGTTGCGGCCACGCCATTTCTGCTTTGGCTTCAGTCTTGATTGACGCTGATGAATCCAAGGAGTCTATTGTTATAGGTCTACATGACGTCTGCCGTTCCTATGACTCACTTCTCCATGACCAACTCATTCTGGATATGGGAAAGAGAGGTGTACAGAAGGACATCCTAATACCCATTAAAGCCATCTACGACCACCTACAGGCTGAACTCCTACTTCCTGGCCATGGTCGAGCCCTCACTGAATATACACCACACGTGATGCTGTCCTGCCGAGGGAATCCTGTAGACCCAGTAAAAAAGGGTGCTCGACAAGGATCAGTCACATCTCCTTGTGCCTTTAATAATTGTGTTATTGAACCACAGTCTACTATCGAGACAACATGCATAGCTCGGGGCATAGACGTTACAATGGTAGCCTACGCCTATGACATTCTTAACCCCAGTCGCACAGTCACATGTACAGAGACCACCTTCTGTACACTACAATCAAATTACAGTCGCATTGGCCTTGAATTTAACCCGCAGAAGTCAGATATTCTTCTGTTCAACTGGCGCCAAGAAGAGGTTTCGTCTCTGAGGCTGAGAGAACTGTCTGTATCCCCTGTCTCGAAAATTATTTACCTTAATTTACCAATTGGAAAGGATCTAAAAACTACCCGCTCCCTTCTTATTGATCATCTCCGTAAACGCCTGGCTTTTGCTTACAGTAGAGTAGTCTCATCTAAAATCCGTTTCAACCGTTTAGTTCTGGCTCGGCTTTATAACGCATTATCCCTGCCCCATTTCCTTTATCTAAGTCCGTTTTGGAGAATTTTTCCCGAGCCAGAGAAAACAAAGCTCAGATCCCCATTTTTTAAGTATGCGAAGTTCTTGTTGCGGCTCCCGCCGTGGGCAAGAAATTCGCACCTTGTTAAAATTTTAAAATTGCGGACCCAACGGTAGCTATAATTGAACAAATTAAACGGTACAACGAGAAAGTTTCTTCCCACCCTTGGTACCGTTTGCTAAGGCAGTAAATCGCTGTCCATTTAATTTTATTTGCACATCTCTTGTCATATTTAGTCTTTTTACCGTCTCTTGTCATGATTGAGTCCGTTGATTTTGAATTGAAGTTATCAAGTATTTTGCTCTAGGTTAGGTTAGTTGAATTGAAGTTATCAATCATATTGCTTATGTTTCTTCAGTACTTGGGAGTTTAAAAAGTAAAATTTCATACGTACCTGCAGTGCAGTGTATAATTGAGTTTTTGTTTCTCGTCTTTGTAATTTGTTCGATTATGTGTAATGTGTTGTAATTTGTTTTTTTGTGTGTGTTTTTTCTTTTTTAGTGATACTCTGTCTTTTGTACCTTTTTTGACGGGTAATAAATACATAAATAAATAAAATAAATTAAAGATTGTGCAGTGAAGAACGACATCTAGCCCATGTTAACTGAAATATAAAAAAGGATTATGTAATTTCCATCGGTGTCATGGTTGTAGAGATGGCTGAAACCTAGTAAAGAACGAACCATGGCACATATTAGACTAAGCTAGCTAAATGACTCTAGAGTTCGTCTCTTACTATTCCAAATAAGAAAAAGCCATAGGCATTTTCGTGTTTGTTACAATATTGAAGCGTTATTGCCTTTACAATAGGTAATGCAATAGTGTTGCCTCTTATTTCTGCTTGTTTTTGGTTTCATTTATTTATTGATAGTGATTTGTGGTCAGTTTTACGCTTAGAAAATTATTTTACTTCATTTTTACTCATTATTGTTAATATGTACTTTTCTTTTCTTTGAAAAACTTGTTTTGTGGAAAAAGGCTTTTTTTTAATTAGTCCTTTGGATATTCTCCCAGAAGGATTCTTTTGAGTATTTTATCTAAAGGTTACTTTCGAATTAAAAGCTTAGTTTAAGAGGTGTCCAAAACCTAGATTACAAACAGTAGTTGAACGAAACCTATGTAACAATTATGTTGAAAATCGAACAAAAACAGCTGAGAGATTCCTCTGATCTATTCTCGTATCCCATCTTCTTTCCCACATATCCTTTGAATATTCTATAGGAGAATTTTTTCAAGGTATGTTATCGGTATGTTCAGTCGGTATGACTAGCAATTTAAAGTAAATCACGTGTCTCTTCACTGCAACCGCCCCTTCATAAAATAATAATAAGTAGTTTGTAACTAGGTGTTTGAACAAGACTCGTGAATGACCAAAGTGTGCCCTTGAAACCTCCCCATCCTCCACTCTCCAACTTTTTAGTCAAAGGGTAGGCAAGCCGCTTATTTGAAACAAAAAACTTGCAATGATTTTCATTCTGTATCATTTAGGCCACAATCAGGACCCATCGTCCTTCCCACACCTACCCCTTCTCCTCCTCCAGTTTCTAATACTAGAAAGATAAATACGTTGCATTTCGTTTGAATTGGATTCACTGTAGGATTTAGAACCTGTATAAATAGAGTGACAACGTTAGCCTTTAGCCCGTTTTTGTCCTTTACCATGCCAAATTTTTAGCGCAGCAGTAGGCACGCTGCATATTATTTGAACTAGAATCACGCAAGGACTTTCAATGGGTATGATTGGAAAACTGAAGTATGACTGCCACCCATTCATCGCTTGTCCTATTTTAACCTCCAACTTTTAAGTCGAAAAGTAGGCATGTTGCACCTTCTTTAAATGGAAAATGTGCAATAACTTTCAATGCTTGTGACTTAAGGTAAAAAGTGAGCCCATAGCTACTTGAACAACTCTCTTTCTCTTACCACCTGATTTCTAGCAGAAAAGTAGGTATACTGCGAGCCGTTAGAACCGTAATCAATGAACAATTCTTTATCTGAATTTTGGTTTGGCACTTGACCTTACAAGATTATCCCCATTAACAAAAACAGGCAAATTGAATTAAAATTCAGAAAAACTAGGGATATAGAGTTTTGGGAGAGGGCTCAGAGGCCCTTTGACCCTTCCATATTATTGCAGGTACACTAAGATGTAACGAGTGGAATATAACTCTTTTCAAGGCATTTGTTAGATATGACGCATTATCCATGAAAAACAAAAACGCTAGGCAGACAATGACTACGTCCTGAGAGGTTTGATCGTCTAATCTTCGCTAGAATGGTTACTTTCCATTACTTCCACTAAAAAAGTGAGTTTAAAAAACACTAAATATAATGTGTTTGTAATATATAAAACTAAACAAAAAAGGAAATAGTTTCTATACACTTAAGAAATACACTAATTGATAAGTTTTCAAAATAGACGAAAAATTTGGAATTCAGATACAAATGGCTTCATTTTGAAGATTGTGTCGATTGTCCCAACATCCTCCAATTTATGTTATCACTTAGATATTTTCCAATAATTATGCATACCAATGATCCTTTTTACTGCTACTGTTAACTCATTACCGAACCAAACTGCCTTCTCCGCCCCACCCTCTTCGGAATGTCCCTTTCAGTGGCTTCAATTTTCTAAAATTTAGGAGAGGAGGTCAAAATATATCATAGGCAGCGCGCTAGCGCTGCCTAAGTAAAGAACGATGTGGGTACATTGTGTTTTTTTTTTGTTTTTTTTTCTCCATACCCGGGCACTTCGTATCGAAGGAGTTGTCGTAGTTACTTCGAAAAGGGCTTATTCGATTGGAAATTAGAGTGGCTAATGCCCTTTTTAACAGTCGAAAGTGATTGGAGGGCAACTAGCCCCCCCCCAAGCCCATCATTCCCCCAAACACATCCAATCAAAATTTTGGGATAGCCAATTTGTTCAGCGTAGTTGATTTCCAGATAGAAAATATGTTTTTGAGGAGGACACTCCCCCACAACCCTCAAGGCAAGGGTTTTAAGTTGTGCCCTGCGGGCATATAAGGTTTTTATTGAAGGCGTTGTCGTAGAAACTTCAAAGCAGATTCATTCGATTGGAAATTCAAAGGGCTAGTACCCTTTTTAATAGTCGAAAGTGATTGGAGGGTAACTAGCCATCCCCCCCCCACGCCCATCATTCCCCCAAACACATCCAATCTAAATTCTGAGATAGCCATTTTCTTCAGCGTAGTTGATTTCCAGATAACAAATATGCTTTTGAGGAGGACACTCCCCACAACCCTCAGGGCAAGGGTTTTAAGTTATGCCCTGGGGGCATATAAGGTTTTTATAAAAAATGTTGTCGTAGAAACTTCAAAAATTCTCATTAAATTGGAAATTCAAAGAGCTAGTGCCCTTTTTAATAGTTGAAAGTGATTGGAGGGCAACTAGTCCCCCCCCCCCACGCCCTTCATTTTCCCAAACACATCCAATCAAAATTTTGAGATAGACATTTTGTTCAGCGTAGTTAATTTCCAGATAGAAAATATGTTTTGAGGAGGACACTCCCCCACAGCCCTCAGGGCAAAGGTTTTAAGTTATGCCCTGGGGGCATATAAAGTTTTTAAAGAAGGCGTTGTCGTAGAAACTTCAAAAAAGCTCATTCGATTGGAAATTCAAAGGGATAGTGCAATTTTAATAGTCGAAAGTGATTGGAGGGAAATTAGCCCCCCGCCCCCAATACGATATGGGCACAATGTGTTTTTTTTTCTCCATACCTGGGCACTTCGTATCGAAGGAGTTGTCGTAGAAACTTTGAAAAGGGCTCATTCGATTTGAAATTGGAGTGGCTAGTGCCCTTTTCAATAGTCGAAAGTGATTTGAGGACAACTAGCCCCCCCCCTCACGTCCATCATTCCCCAAACACATCTAATCAACTTTGAGATAGCCATTTTGTTCAGCGTAGTTGATTTAAAGATAGAAAACATGTTTTTGAGGAGGACAATCCCCCACAACCCTCGGGACAGGGGTTTTTAGTTATGCCCTGAGGGAATATAAGAACAGTCTTGGCACAATGTACCCTTTATTATTTTTTTCCTTTAGAGCAGGGCACTTCATATGGAAGGGGTCATTATAGAGACTTCAAAAGGGGCTCATTCGATTGGAATTTGAGCGATGACAGACGTTCGATGACGGATCTGTCCCCCAAACACATCCAATAAAAATTTTGAGATAGCAATTTTGTTCAGCGTAGTTGATTTCCAGATAGAAAACATATTTTTGAGGAGGAAACTCCCCCACAACCCTCAGGGCAAGGATTATAAGTTTTGCCCTGGGGGCATATAAGGTTTTTATTGAAATCTTTGTCGTACAAACTTAAAAAAGGGATCATTCAATTGGAAATTCAAAGGGCTAGTACCCTTTTTAATAGTCGATAGTGATTTGAGGGCAACTAGCCCCCTAACCTAACCTAACATAAACCAGAGACGACACACACGCAGAGACGACACACACATAGAGACGACACACACAAAGAGACGACAAACGCACAGAGACGAAACAAAGACACAGACGACACACACACAGAGACGACACATACACAGAGACAACACACACACAGAGACGACAAACACAGAGACGACCCAAAGACAGAGACAACACACACACAGAGACGAAACACACAAAGAGACGACACACAAACAGAGACGACAAACACACAGAGACGACAAACACACAGAGACGACACACACATAGAGACGACACACACATAGAAACGAAACAAATAAAGATAATAGACATAGATACACAAAGAGATAAGGTTTTTACTGAAATCTTTGTTGTAGAAACTTGAAAAAGGGCTCATTTGATTTGAAGTTCAAAGAGCTAGTACCCTTTTTAATAATCGAAAGTAATTGGAGGGCAACTAGCCCCCCCCCCAAGCCCATTATTCCCCTAAACACATCCAATCAAAATTTTGAGACGACCCAAAGACAGAGACAACACACACACAGAGACGAAACACACACAGAGACGACACACAAACAGAGACGACAAACACACAGAGACGACAAACACACAGAGACGACACACACATAGAGACGACACACACATAGAAACGACACACATAGAGATAATAGACATAGATACACATAGAGATAAGGTTTCTACTGAAATCTTTGTCGTAGAAACTTGAAAAAGGGTTCATTTGATTTGAAGTTCAAAGGGCTAGTACCCTTTTTAATAGTCGAAAGTGATTGGAGGGCAACTAGCCATCCCCCCCCCACGCCCATCATTCCCCCAAACACATCCAATCCAAATCCTGAGATTGCCATTTTCTTCAGCGTAGTTGATTTCCAGATAAAAAATATGCTTTTGAGGAGGACACTCCCCACAACCCTCAGGGCAAGGGTTTAAAGTTATGCCCTGGGGGCATATAAGGTTTTTATAAGAAGAGTTGTCGTAGAAACTTCAAAAATGCTCATTCAATTGGAAATTCAAAGAGCTAGTGCCCTTTTTAATAGTTGAAAGTGATTGGAGGGCAACTAGCCCCCCCA